>NQII01006381.1:22810-48201 GCA_002778355.1 Clitarchus hookeri
ATTACCTGCCTTAATTTAATTTTGCTTAGGTAAATAAGAATAAAAGAATATCAAAAGTGTGTTTCTGTTATGTAATCTAGTGAATAACTGCAAGGCTGTTTCCCAAATATCATTAAAATACACTCTTATACATAAAAAATAGGTAATAAACAAATATGTCTTAATCATAGCAGTTGCATTATTATTTAATAGACATTTTCATTTTTCATTGCCAAATACATTCGCAAAATATTGGCATCATTTTTGCGAATGCGAATGCGAATGCTCAAAAACATGCGAATATTCGCGAATGCGAATGCGAATATTCGTTGCATCACTATTGTGTACAGGTTGAACGGTATTTCGTACACATATTGACTAAAGAACATTTAGGTGGAAGCTCTCTTGAATGGGAATTTCACAGGAATGTACAGTTAAAAGGTACACTGAAAAGTAATCCGCAATGACGGAAAACTGATCTCAGCTCCATAAACACAAAATACGGGAAGCTCCCATATTTTCTGTAGCTTCGAGCTTTGAGAACGAACCATGCCAAGCCTGAGCAAAGTTTCTCCGCAATTATAACCAGATAATAATTATAGTTTACTAGCGAACCGGCCCTGTTTCACCCGGTAACAATTTAGTTTTTACAGCGATAGTTTGAAAGACAAAAATGGTTACTGTGGGTCATCCTTAAAATATAAACATATGCTGTCGCGGACTTTTCTTTAGATCTTTCTGAGAGCTACAATTCTGTAGTACATTAATTAGATGTATATCTTATGGTTTAGTCAGCGAAGCCATGTAAGCGCCCTAAAAGCGGTTTTTTACGACTTGATTACAAACGGTTCGACATTTCTCTATTATCCTAATATTAAATATAAATGTATTATACACTATAACCGTCCTCAAGAAATTCTTTAAATGATGTTGAAAACCGTATCAAAATCCATCAAGTAGTTTAGACGTACTAAGAGAATACACCGACAGACGCGGATAAGCGACTTTGTTTTATACTATTTAGAGAAGAGATGCGGCAGCCGAGATATCATCATCAATTGTCTCATGAAATGGCAAAAGGATCTATGTCCAGTTTTCAGCTGTTTAAACGTAATTACCTAATATGTATGATTTCTTTATAGGCAGGTGCATGTGATTGTGTTAACAGGATGTATGTGTAGTACATTCTTGATCAACTATTGAATTTGCAGTTTTTGCATGTAGTGTAAATAGAACTCTAGTTCAGTACTTAAAGTACTTTAGACACTGTACTGCAATAGAGATCATATACAGCAGAAACCATTCTTTCATGCCATTCCTACTGATAAAAACAAGAATGAAAAGCCATTGCACATTCGATTAAATAAATATTATTGTATTGGCGAATGAATATGGCGGATGTGAATAAAACTGTATATTACAGGACGATAAAAGGAAAGGTATAAGGAGTGTAATAATATATTCGAGGAATATAATAAAATATTCACGTTTAACAGGGAAGCCATGCATTAACCACACAAACAAAGATATTCCTGCAAAAAATCTGGAAAAAAATGTGTAGGCAAGTGTGAAAGTGTGGTTGAGTCACATTACTGTTTGGTAACGTAATTTTATAGATGTAAAATGAACGATTGATATATAACAGAAGAAGAAAGAATGTTTTAATGTAATGCAAGTATTATTCTTGTTTCAGCTCTTCAATGTGACTTCAGTGTTATAATAATATAACGTAGAAATTTTAGTGTTGAGTTGTGAGCGAAAATATTGTTTTTATATCAGAAATAAACACCAATAATAGCTTTCTTGTTAAATAACAACATTCACTATCGACGAATTGTTAAAACTGTCTAAGTCCATAAACTTTACACGCCTTTAAATACATTTTAAATTTCGACTCCATAACAGATTTTACATCATATACGTCAAAAATAAACAGCTGAAGTAGAAACAATGGCTTCGGTTAATCACACTCTCATTAGCCGGGTGCTAAACAGTTTTTTTTTCTCAGAACCATGGTTAATGGACTTGCGCCCTTTTACCATTGCATGATTCACTTACAGCCATTCCTTCAAACATGAAAAAGTGACATAAGGCGCCTGCAATAGTCAGCTACACTCAAAAAATCAAACATTAATAGAAACTGAAAAGTAACGAGTGATCCATTTCTATAAATAGCGGGTTTATACCTCTTGTTATTTCAGTGAGGTCGTAGCTAAGTAGTGGACTAAGAGTCGTGGACTTCGATTGGCGTAAAAGTTGCGGTCCTAAAGCCCCTGTCACACTGTCGAATTTTCGCCTTCACCTAAATTTGACAGTAAAACTTGACGACAAAATACGGCCAAAAAATTATTCCTTCCAGCAAATTTTATTAAATAATTTTGAATGTGTTTGAAATTGTGTCACACGGTCGAATTTATTTACTGGGAGAGTCTAATATGAATTATTATTAAAAAAATATTTTCGTAGTGAGATATTACTTTTTGTTTTTCCATGCAGTTCATTACAGAAATAAATATAATGAATGTTTATTTAAGTTTTTTAAACATTTTTTAAAATAAATTTTTGAATAGATTTTAAATTAAATTTTTGTATTTTTTTTAATTTCTTGGAATTTTGGGGTCAAGGTCACATAGATCTAAAATGACCGCCAGTCGACCGGAATGACAGAGCACGAACAGCTCCGATCCCAGGTCCCGATGTTCCAAAGTCGCCATAATCCCTCTACTTTCATTAAAGACGACAGCATGACGCAACACGCTGAGTGGCTGCTTTTGACGAGACATAGGTGTCTCAGTTTTAGCTCGGAAACAAGATAAAATACGCCACGTGTTTATATCAGATGTTTTTATTATTTAAGCATATATTGATCACCGGTAAGTGGAGTCCAACATGTTATGAAACATCCTCTAAATTTATGTGTACAAACAAACACAAGGAATTTACATACGGACATATACTGCGTAGGAATTTGTTTCTGTATTCAGTTAAACGCTTTTATATGTATAAATGCATTTAACATTGTTATTACCATCTCGAAAACCTACATCAATACTTTACACTGAAAATAATGTTCTAAATATGATTGACCTTTAACTAGTTTACCGAGGTTTCAAAATGTTTGCAAGATATTGTATTCAGGTGAAGCTAGGTTTACAATATACCGATATTATAAAAATGATCTTTTCTTGCTTATTCAGGAGTAAACTTTGAGTTCATACCTCTGTTATTTGCTGGGCTAAGTGGTACTGATTAAAAGCTGATTACTTTAAATCAATCCAAAATTCATCCTGTACAACAAAAATATACTGTTTTGTTAGTAGCGAAATAACTTGNAAGGAATTTACATACGGACATATACTGCGTAGGAATTTGTTTCTGTATTCAGTTAAACGCTTTTATATGTATAAACGCATTTAACATTGTTATTACGATCTCGAAAACCTACATCAATACTTTACACTGAAAATAATGTTCTAAATATGATTGACCTTTAACTAGTTTACCGAGGTTTCAAAATGTTTGCAAGATATTGTATTCAGGTGAAGCTAGGTTTACAATATACCGATATTATAAAAATGATCTTTTCTTGCTTATTTAGGAGTAAACATTGAGTTCATACCTCTGTTATTTGCTGGGCTAAGTGATACGGATTAAAAACTGATTACTTTAAATCAATCCAAAATTCATCCTGTACAACAAAAATATACTGTTTTGTTAGTAGCGAAATAACTTGNCTGATTACTTTAAATCAATCCAAAATTCATCCTGTACAACAAAAATATACTGTTTTGTTAGTAGCGAAATAACTTGATATTAAACTATAGTCGTAACAAATTAATGCCAAAGACTAGCGTTCATTTACGGAGTCTTACCGAACCTGGTAGTGGAATAGAGAAAATAGCAACGTTCTGTGCTATTAACAATGCATTTGCAATACGATAAGTTTATGCAATGAATCATATGATGTCTTAAAACACATTAATTACAGCATAAAACATTCAGCTGTGTCATTCAGATCTACAAGTGAAAACCTTGCGAGATGATTCCTTATGAAAAATCAAAAAGAAAATATTGTAAGACTTATGACCTATAATTGTCATTAAAGTTTAAAGTACCTTGAAGTAAAAATTTGAATTGAAAACACTTTACACTTACTTATGATCAAAAAACTATTATTATGTCTTGAACTGAAATGTTTTATAATAATAAAATAAGTAGCAGTCATCGCTTTGCATTAAGAGTGCCAACCTCTGCCCGAGAAATTGCACTTCGGGCAGCAAGCAACAGCGCGATTTAAAATACGGGCATTGTTTTTCTCGATTAATTAACACCTTCGAATCTTACATCACGCCAACAATTCTGTTGAGTGAAACGTGGTTATTTATTTATACCTCGACGTTTTAAAAGTTTCGTAATATATTAACCTGCCATCCGCCGTTTTCTTAATGAGGAAAGGGGGAATATACAACCCATCAATCTCAGGTAGATTGCAGATCTCCGTAAAAGAAAACACTTTTTGTTGTTGTTTCGTGTCACGTAGTTTCTAATTTTTTTTAAAGAATCATTTTCAAATGTTACGTTTAAAGACACGCGACCTGCCTTGACGTGGCAAATTATCTCTTTCGTTTTCTTAATAGACCATCATACAGTAAGTTGAACCTACAGTTCAGAATAACCCCGCGAGGCAACTAAAACAACTGCCTTTCGTAATTTTGCAAATGTAAGAAATATTGTCGTACAATTCGTGAGCTTAGAAAATATCACCTTGATGGATCAGTAAGGGATTTATTAAGGAAGCTACTTAGGTGATGAATGTTACAGATAAGTTTGGAAGTTAATTGGAGAGAGGGCCTGAACTAGAGAGCGGTAGGTAACAATAATTAATGTCTCTGGATCACTCCACTTACCTCCGATCCTTCCATTCTATCAACTTCATATCGTGTATCCCTGTCGTTCTTCAAGCTTATAGGAACAACAGAGATATCGGCGTCGGTTCTGCAAAGCCCAGAAATATTTTCTGTCAAATATATCCACAGCTATGAAACTGCCAGTTGAAGGTGGCTACAAAGAAAATATGTCAAATTTCTAAAAATAAACTTTAATATTGCTAAGTGACCGACTAACCCACCACCCTACCGCTAGCTTATATGTAGGTAACAAAGAAAGGAACAGAAAAGTTTTTAATAATACATCTCTGGTAAAATAATTAATGAAAGAAAACTAACTAAACTAAATAAATAACTAAACATTTTTACAATTTTGGGCTTACCATATTTTTGCACTAAATTAAAACTTATAATTATAAACTAACGAAAAATGTTCAGTCATCACNAATTTTGGGCTTACCATATTTTTGCACTAAATTAAAACTTATAATTATAAACTAACGAAAAATGTTCAGTCATCACTTCACATGTCATTTTATGAGTTTAGAATTGTTTGTGAAACAAAGAATTAAATAAACATATGTTACAATAATTTAATATCAATGGATACTTGATAAAAAAAATTGACGAAACGAACGTGTTGTCAACGCATCAAAGCAATAATATAAATAAATAATAAAAATTGTGCATANATTTTGGGCTTACCATATTTTTGCACTAAATTAAAACTTATAATTATAAACTAACGAAAAATGTTCAGTCATCACATCACATGTAATTTTATGAGTTTAGAATTGTTTGTGAAACAAAGAATTAAATAAACAAATGTTACAATAATTTAATATTAATGGATACTTGATAAAAAAAAATTGACGAAACGAACGTGTTGTCAACGCATCAAAGCAATAATATAAATAAATAATAAAAATTGTGCATAGGAGTGGCGGCGTAAAATTTCAATGTCCCCGCCATTAGAAATGAATAACGTCAGATTACTAAATCAAATATAGTTCCCAAAAGAGTGTATTACGTTTGCTACAGTCGGATAGTTCCAATAATGTATATGATGGAAAAAGTTAAGATTGGGACATGGCAATGGCCATGGGTGCATCCGGTGGCCAGGCTCCGTGCATGCTGCATGCATCCGACATGAGGGACAGTGCATTGCTATGGGAAGAGCACACTTCCAACACCTGCTACGACGTTTCCACGTTTTGTATGCTGATGATGTATGCTGTGCTTAACGTTAAATAAAGTCACTGTATCTACTTTAATGTCGTTTTTCTCGTGAAGGGTCTTAAAATTTTTAACAAATAATATATTATAATTAGTTTGATCACAGATTCGTGCGATGCAGGCCATATCCGCCAATTACCTGACATACTGTGTATTAAAAGGCACACTGGCTAGAAGCACCCAGTAAAGTTGGTACTGGCTGAAAGAAAATAGTTCCATATCATGGTGTTGAATTAATTCTGTTAAATGATCATTTGAGAATATTGAAATGATTTCTTTCGCTTTCTATATTTTAAATGCATGTAAGTGTAAAGGATTATAACATGTGTAAAACACTTACTTTTCTACTATAATGACACTTTGACTTTATATACGGGGCCGCGGTGGTGTGTTGAATAGACCGCTCGTCTCCACCAAGGCGTGCCGGGTTCGATTCCTGGCGGGGTCGTCCGTTGATTTTCACACGTGGGAAACGTGCAGGACGATGCCGCTGGTCAGCGGAGTTTTCTCGGGGATCTCCCGTTTCCCCCGCCCTTGCATTCCGGCGCTGCTCCATACTCACTTGCTTCGCCCTCATCTCCATGCTATGAGCCTCCCAAATCTCTCCACCCACTCACTTANGCGCTGCTCCATACTCACTTGCTTCGCCCTCATCTCCATGCTATGAGCCTCCCAAATCTCTCCACCCACTCACTTAACATGCGCATGGATAAAGTGATAAGGCAGCCCATGGCAGAGTTAAACATACGTATGGTGTAAGAATACACAATGTTAATACAAACATATCTTAAGGCACCCGTCTACCTGGCGCTTGAACTGTGTTGCAGAGTGTTCGAAATACACGTTTTTAACGAAACTATTAAGCGTGCGTCCAACGTGCTGATCTACGAAAAGAACACACACTTCAGACGAGAGCTGTTGAGTGCTTTCAAAATACCACGTACGTTAGAAACATCAATTCAGAGTACTCCAAAACTGCTAAAAAAACGGCCTTTCCAAGGCGGTGTAGCTCAAAATGCACGCATCAGATACATACAAAACTACTATAGGGGCCTGCATTGAACCTTCCTAAAGACTTCACACTTATAAAATAATATGGTCACCGCTGAAAGTCGCATAGGTACACGCAGCACCACGAGAACACTGCACGCCAGTTCAGAGCCTTGCGCTTAGCGGCGATGGCGTACTTGATGCACGTGGCAGTGTCGCCCTTATCGCTCCCGCGCTTCTCGGCCTAGACGTGCGAAAAAGTTCCAGGTAGACGGGCGCCTTAAGGAGGGCTTTCAAAAGTGCTCAGTTTAACGTGAACAGCCTACAGTGAAAACAAGTAAGAATGCAGCCGGTGTATTATTGACCCGCCTCGACAGCGCGTTCCACACTGCAGTCAAGGTCGAACCATGGCAAGGAGGAGGGAGGGGGTGGCGCTCTCCACTTCACGGAACAAGGTGCTTAATCTCCAGGTCGCTGGGTCAAGTGGTGCTGCCCTGTTGTGGGCCTGGCGCCCGACGGCACAGCATCCCGCTGTCTGGACCAGCATCTCACTGCCGTGAGAGTCTCGCGCAGGTACGGCTTGTCCACGGTAGACTGAGCACTTTTGAACAAGACGTACTTGTGTGCACAATTTGCATTCTTCCGCAATGTGTGAAATTAACATTGCCAAGCGCCTGATCACAGTGAAACTGCGATATTATTGTACAATTAAATATTTCACCAATTTCGTCCTTCTTATACTTAGATGCATTAAAAACCGGAAATATGAAGAAATCATTTTGAGTATTTCGAAATTTTTTTGTCGCATTTNCTTATACTTAGATGCATTAAAAACCGGAAATATGAAGAAATCATTTTGAGTATTTCGAAATTTTTTTGTCGCATTCTTAAATTCGACGTTAAAACACGGGACTACTTTATCTCCGCCGTTACCAACTTTACTGGACGCACACCAGTAGGTGTGCCATTCAAATCCTAGTTCCTTCGTGGTGTTCCCAATAATTCAAGAAGCATTTCAGCTTAAATCAAACGTGCTCGTATAAATTTTTCGAATTAGTTTAAAAATAACTTTCACCTACTTTTTAAAAATAGACTAATAAGCATCTACATTTAAGTTTCTGTTTGGCAAAAATTTTAGGTTTAAAACGCTTTAAATTCTTTTTTTTTTTTAACCGTAGGTGAAAGTTATTTTTCACAGTATTTGCATTGCATTTTATTGATAATGTATTGCAAATTGTGAAATAACTTAAAAAACACAGAAAAAATGCCTTGCACTTGAGCAGCCTCAAGGAAATGGTAAAAAAAGGGGGGGGGAGCTATTCTAGCGTACTCGACGGTCGTTGTGCTCTAATTCGTTATAACACGTGTTACCGTCTCAGGCAATTCGAAATCATTGACCAGTACTCTCTCAAACATATTTCTGAACGTCGTATCTCTATGTCCTGAGTTGGTATCAGATACGTCACTGTTCGCTACTCGCCGCCCAGTGCGAGGCTACAAACACGATTGTTGTTTACTTACATTAGCCTCTGCAACAAAAAAATAATAATATACGCAAACGTTTCATTTGATGATGGCAGTTATTATAGACTTGAACACATGTGCATACAAAAATGTAATATTATTATTGTTTTTATTATTGCCGGACGTGATATTTATTTCCTTCTTTCTTGCGTAACAACTTATTGATGAAATTTGTGCAATGCGCCTATAGCCAACTTATCAACATGTTTCCACACCATACACCTACCTGAAGTTTTATTTGAAATGTGTTTTCGCGCATCTCGGTTGGTAACATTTTTAATAATTTTTATAGGCATTTCTTTTTACAACTTCCTTTGTGATGTAAAAATTAGAGACGTACATTTTAAACGTCGAGCTTGTATTTTAATTACGGAACTGCAGCTTCATGGCTACCAACTGTTGCAGTAATTTCATACAAATATTTAAATCCACAATATTCAGTTGTCCTGAAACACCGAGCTGCGTTGTATTGATTGAAGCAGAGAAGCCAGAAATTGCCAACGGATAAAACGCCACATCGACGAGTTTAGTCAGCGTCAAAAAGCCATGTAATCAATCGCGCCAACGTAATATATTTTTTTTTTTACTCGTCCCGTTCCGCCGCTGAATATACAGTTTTACCATTGCGGTAAGAGGGCTCTCGATATAATTATTTTTGCACACACATTATATATTAATATATTTTGTAATGTACGGTCTGCAAATAAAAAAAAAAACTTAAAATGCCTTCCGTTTGTGAATAGCCGGTTTTGTTGAATTAATTCAGACAGATGTGACTATCATCGATAAAGGAAAACATAATGTCCAAATTAAAGCTATTATATCAAACCAGTAACTCTTCATTATAACGTATTTTAATTTTTTGCACATTTATTAAAATAAATTATTTATATTAAACATAACACGCGTGGTAATGTGTAACTTTGGCTAATTTCAAAATCATTAAAAAAAATTGCACCGAAAGGAACTTGAACCCAAAAACCTCTAATTATAAACTCGGCGTTCTACCAACTTTACAGATATAGCAAGTGTAAAGTGTTAATGAATACATAATATATAAGTAATACAGATATTACAATTTATGCTTTGTTTCTAATGACGGATGTCTTTAAAACACGTCATACATATTACCTAGCATTCTTGCCGACATTAAGTTTTATTTGCAGAACAACTTAATTGTAATGGTTTCCTAATTTTTTTATAAATAAATACATCGTGACATTGATGTTCGTTACGCTACTGGCAAAATGATAAGCGTTATGTGTGTGCGTAGGGTTTGGGTCATAGATAAATGTACAAAATCGGTGTCTTAAAATTAAAGGATATTTATGGCTTAATTAATGAATAAATTGTCATTATAACGTTCTGGAATATATGCAAGTCGTAGATATGACATAAGCTTCACCAAAACCTTATAAAAACTTTGAGAAACGCCGACCTTAATGTCGCGACAGAAGTAACATGTTTTACACTCCATTGATTTCATCTGAGAAATTATTAAAAATAAGAGTTTGATTCTTAAGAATTGAAATGTTAAATATCGGTAATTTATTACTTAGATTCTGATAACGTTCAACGAAACAGTAAAACAATAGAAATGCGAGTTTTGTCTTCAAGAGCAAAGAAACTTACATATAAACCTATCCTCTAATATATACGTGCATACACCTCAAAGAGTTAAATGTATTACGTACATCCCAACAGAAATCCTGCAAATTCTCTTCAGAATCATCGGAATTCTNCACCTCAAAGAGTTAAATGTATTACGTACATCCCAACAGAAATCCTGCAAATTCTCTTCAGAATCATCGGAATTCTTTTTTAATGAGCACTGCTTGTGACAACTAGGATTTTTTTTATAATTCGCTCTGTACAAAAAAATAAATAATTGGTCTTTTGTTCTTGACATGTATGACAGAAGGCATATTTTACTGGTATGAAAATATATTCTTCCATTATTAACACTTTAAACTAAGTATACATATATTTAAATATTTCAATATACCACTTTCCTGTTGTTTTTCGTGTAATTTTCTATTTGAACACATTTCACGAGGAGCTTTAAACATTGCTCACAAAGGAAGACCAAACGCTATTTCGTGCGAGAAGAATATATATATATATATTTTTTTTTTTTTTTTTCAAACTGAAGTTTTAAAGTTAATATTAAAGGATGCGTCTTCATTCGTATTCAGGGAAATGCTATTTTTTTTATTTTTTTCATTTTTTTGTTGCGAAAACGTAGCTTACATTACAATTGTTACATGTCTTGTCTTTATTAACTCAAAATTGGTACTGGAGTTGCAATTGAGAACGAAAGTATTAGTTGAAAGNTTGTTACATGTCTTGTCTTTATTAACTCAAAATTGGTACTGGAGTTGCAATTGAGAACGAAAGTATTAGTTGAAAAAGTGTTCTTCAATAATATTTTCAGTTATGAACATTCTTTTTGGAGGAAAATGGCTCGCTTCTACAAGCTTTGCCAGCTCTTATAGCCTGAATTATCTCTCAACTTACATACAAGCTCGCTTCGATTAACTTTGCCAGCTCTAATAACCTGAATTATCTCTCAACTTACATACAAACTCGCTTCGATTAACTTTGCCAGCTCTAATAACCTGAATTATCTCTCAACTTACATACAAGCTCGCTTCGATTAACTTTGCCAGCTCTAATAACCTGAATTATCTCTCAACTTACATACAAGCTCGCTTCGATTAACTTTGCCAGCTCTAATAACCTGAATTTTTTCTCAACTTGCATACAAGCTACTAGAGTAATACGCAGCTAAATGGTTGGATAACTAATGTGAAAATGAAGCTAAGCTTCGTTAATTAAATGCATCTCCGTTTGTATACCAGTCATGCAGCTTGCTGCTGCGATGGAAATGAAAATTTATTAACTGAGTGAAATGAGAAAAGAGGATTTTAACAGTAGAGTTGGTTACACTTATGAATTACTTTTAGTGATTTCCGATATAGTAACACAAAGTTTAATTCGGTTACTTCTTAGCAAATTTTTAGCACGTTTCATTTTCACTCTCTGTGTAACAATTAGAATTATGATAATTCTAGGTTATATAAGGTGGACCTCAACTTTAGCGACATAATTCTTCCACCTGTGTAGAGTGTCTCATTAAACGCAACGCCATCATGCGCCGACTGCAAACGTTTGACAAATGTACCAGACGTTACAATTCACGATTAGAAAACTATGCTTTCATTTCTCGGAAACGGTGGCACCTATAAGATTAGCATGCACAACAGATTAATGATACGCAGGAAACAATCCAAAAACGCCGGAGAGTTATATTTTGAAAAGCACAAATGTGGTTTCAACGCCTCCTTTATGGAAGGGGATTGAAAACGGCACCCAATTATTTTATGGTTTGCACGCCGTATTTCAATAATGATGCATTATCCAGACTCTTAAGAAATATATATATTGTTGTAGCTGTGTTACTTGCAATAAACTTCAGTTTCATCTACATTTTAAAGTGTGGTCACTCTCTTCCGCGCAGGAGTTTCCGACACTTTACAGGGCTGATTCCTTAAGCCATTTAGAGCCAATCATGTCATAAACGTGTGGGTCCCTGTCGCAATATTAACAGAGTATTTAGAAAAACTGTAAACGATCCACAGTGAATAGCACGTGACCTTGATCAGCGCATGACGTTTATCAGCGCGTGACCTTGACCAGTGCGTGACCTTCATCAGCGCGTGACCTTGACCAGTACGTATCCTTGATCTGCGCGTGACTTTGTGCAGCACGTGACCTTGATCAGTGTGAAATGTGACCGTCTGCTTTATTGTTTACTGCATGAACACGGCGCTTTACTGATCGGTTGCAGCCTTTGGTCGTGAGATGTATAACTGTTTTACAATGCCACGTACATTTTGCCGCAGAAGAATACGACGTAAGGGTGTTTGATACTCAACTGTAAACAACAAAGTGTGATAATATCGNGTACATTTTGCCGCAGAAGAATACGACGTAAGGGTGTTTGATACTCAACTGTAAACAACAAAGTGTGATAATATCGTCCATTCGCGGTTTCTTCACACTTTTTGAACCAAAACTTTGAAAAAACCACCCCCACGTGCTTGGTGGTTTCCAAAATATGTCATCATGTTTCACAAGCCTTTTATACTAGTGTAAACAAATAAGTACCAAATTTTTAGATAAATCTAACTTTCACATACATTTTATCTGTAAATTATAATATCTGNGTGTAAACAAATAAGTACCAAATTTTTAGATAAATCTAACTTTCACATACATTTTATCTGTAAATTATAATATCTGATTTTTAATTAATATGAGTAGAAAGAGGGAGAAAATAGGTGTGTTGGTAACACCTAGTAAGCAATAGTTCTCTTGAAAAATATTATTACAGTGAGTGCCCACGAATGCGGTGCGGTGTCCCTTTGGTGTAATTTTTCTAGACTCGTTTACGCTTTGTTTGCATGAAGCGGACGAATATTGTGGAAGTAGAACTTCAGCAAGACTTCAGAAAAGCTAGAAGTTACCGTGACTGGACTATAAATAACTTTCATTTTTTCTGTAACGGGAATTCATTTTTTCTTCACTTATAAAATTTTTTCGAGTTACTCTGTGAATAATTCTGTATAATTTCGTTTCTACCTGTCTTTGGAGTAGATTTGGGTGGCTTTTAACGGCAAGGTATTGAGAGCCGATGAAGATGAAGCGAGATGAGTATGGAGCAGCGCCGGAATGAAAGGGCAGGGTAAACGGGAGAGCCCCGAGGAAACCCACCGACCAGTGGCATCGTCCGGCACGATCCCCACTTGCGAATTTTCTACATGTATATTTATTAATGGTCACCTGCCGATGTTTATCGGTATACGAGTTCTGTTTCGTTCCGTAATTTAAGAGCTCCTGAAAGCTGAAAGCCTAAATTACAACGAATCCATGTCTGGGCTACCCTAAACTCGGTTACGATTGGGTCTTGCGAACTGAACGGAGCAGTTTATTTTCGTCGAGCACACGGTAATTGACCGAACGGCACCTCAAAGGTTTGCTAAATGGACCGCGGAGCTGGCAAGGTGGCTTCCTCCTCCTTAAAGCCAGGTGCCAAATTCCCTTTGTGGACCGAAACCGACCGCAACTTTGTGCGTGCGCGATGGTGCCAAAGCCACGTACTAACGGTCCCGTCTTTTGACGGGAGCGTTTAGCGATGAGGGGGAATGTTGTATCTGCCACCACTTCAAACTGCAAGCACACACACACACACACACACACACACATCTACGATAGAGGAGAAGGAAGGTTCAACTCGTACCACTCCCTGGAAACATTTCGTGGTTCTTACGTCGGCCTCTAGAGTGGGCTCGTGCCAAGGTGAGGGCTTTATGGCACTTGCACACGCTGATTACTTCACAAAATTACATCTCCGCAGCGTTCGGTGAATAACAGTGGTGAATAGACCTACACGGAACCCTTTCCACTTCTCTCGTGATTTTTTAAGATACATCTGCAGTGAGGCAAAAATATGTGAGGGGAAAAAAATTCTACAAATTAACATGGCGTTAAACATAGTCGAGACCCAAGGCTATACATTTAATTTATATTGTTATACTGTAGAAAAATTAAAATATATTTTCCTCACTTTCTGTTGGTTGATGCCTCAGAAAATACTAGTGCATAATTATTAAGGTTTTTAAAATTTGTAAAAAAAAAATATTCTTTTTTATAACTTAAAAATCAAATTTAAAAATAATATGACATACATAAATATATATATTATGTGTAAATAACATTATCCTGTTCGTTTAGCTAAAAATATTAAACAATTGCCTTCTATGTGCGGATCATGAAATATGTCCTTGTTAAAATAATGAAGAAGTATTTGGGAGAGGATGGGGAACCTTTTAATATTTGCATTGAAGCAGAGAATCTCCTTGTTATGTGTAAACAACAACAAATTTACATATACACATATATGTATTACATAATATAGATATATGTTTGGAGGAATTGATGATTTGTGTCTATTGGTTTAAATACGTCTTTGAAAAGTTGTGCCTAAAGAGAACGACGGCAGTAAGCAAAAAACAAAGGAAAAACAAAATAAAAAAGTATTAAAATTTTAAGTTTGCTGCCGCTTAGTCAATTTGAAAATGTTTGAGGGTGTGTTATAGAGATAAATTAAAATACATTTTTTTTCTTAATGACATGTTATAAATACATAAGTTTCTGTATGTGTAATGCAGAAAGTTATATATATATAACATGTTATTAAGAGAAAAAATGTATTCAAATTTATCTCTATAACACATCTTCAAACATTTTAAAATTGGCTAAGCGGTAGCAAACTCAAAATTTAAATACTTTTTTCTTTCGTTTCTCCTTTGTTTTTTGCTTACATTCGTCGTTCTCGTTAGGCTCAACTTTTCAGAGACGTATTTAAAACGGGTTGTTCTTCAAATGCAAAAGAAAAACTTTCGTGAATATATTGAACATATATACGTCAAATTTGGACGTTATTACTTTTAAAACTAACAGTCTCAATTGTCCTGCAATCTTGCAGCTGGGTTCTGAGCATTCTCTGGTAACTGTGGTTTNACTTTTAAAACTAACAGTCTCAATTGTCCTGCAATCTTGCAGCTGGGTTCTGAGCATTCTCTGGTAACTGTGGTTTTGTATAAATATTTTGATAACTTTTATGTCTCTTTTACTAGCGCTTGAGTAACCATTGGCAGTACAAAGTTGTTTGCGATTGAAAAGTAATTCTTGAAGCATCAAATTGTAATGAGAAAAAAATGGTTGTTTTTGCAATAAAAGAACAATTAAGGGTTTTAGAGCTTGCTTTGTGCGCAGTCTCTAATAAACGCTGGGGTTCCCGGTTTATTTCCGACCCACGGAAACCCTGAAATTTTCGGACGGGGATTTTTACTTGTAGAAGATGGCGGATACTGACGTGGTGCTGGTGGTTTTCTCTGGGTATTCCCATTTTCTCCCTCGTCTGCATTCCAACTCTGCTCCGTCTCCTCTCGCCCCCACCGCATCAACTATTCGATCGGGCCGGAATCACAGGTGTGTTAATGGGTGGGGAAACCTACCCTTTGTTAGCGCCAGGCTGTTCGTAGCCGTGATGACCCTCTCTTAAGGCGAGAAAAGCATTGGGATTTATATTGCATGCAGCCCTTACTGATTCTTTCAATTGAGGCCTTAGTGTTTTGCATTATTATGGTTTTATCTTGAAAGTTTAATAGCAGTCGTTTTGTAAGGTTTCTATAAGTATTAAAATGGAATGTATCCATTGGAAAAATAAACTGAAGAACCAAACAAAGAAATGAAATATATAAAAAAATGTCAAAAATGAACGACAAAAAATAGGATCCGAAAAATAACGTAGGAGTCAATAAAACATAACTAACGAATGGAAAGTAACAACAAATTGGACAAGGAAAATGGTAGACTTTTTTTTTTTTTTTTCCTTATTTTCGGCAAAGGATATACACAATGTAAATATTCATAGAAAACATTTTTTATGAAATGTTTTAGATGTGCTGTATTCTAGAAATTTGAATTAAGCATTTTCCTATCTTTAAGGAATATTTCATTAAAATTGATGGAGCAAAATAGATGTCGGAGAATTAAATCTAAGAATGCGTGTGCAAGATGACGTGAAAGTGGTTTTGAAAATATCAATGCAGAAAAATATGTACGAAAAACGTCAGGAATAACAGAGGATTATCACCTTATCTCTCAGAAGTTGGAACATCAGATCTACGAGAAATCTAATTTCTGAGAAAACGAGGAAACTTCCGAGGAATACTGAAGGCTGGGAAGTCAAGTTTCTGTACAACTGAAACTTAAATGAAAGTAATTTAGCAAACGTCAAAATGAAGAACCTGTGAAACCCTGTTATTTTATACGGTTATTCATGCAACTGAAGCCTGTTTAGCTGAGAAGAACTGGCATATTTCAATTAAGTTAATACTTGGAAAACCACGTACGTTTACGGCTAGCGAGCAAAATAATTGTTATAAGAGCGAAACACCCATACACTTTTGAAATAAAGGAGAAATAAATGTGAGAGAGAAAGCGGAGGTACAAATAATAATACGGCCAAGCCACGCGGTCATAATGAGATGACGTGGAATAGTTTTAGAGTGAGATAAATGTGTCTGTAGGATGAAAATTGAAATACAGGTTGATTCAAAAATCATGGGACAAACATTGAGGGGTGGTAGAGCTCACTAAAACAAACAATTATTGTATAGGAATATATGGGCGAGAGTGACGCGTTGAGGCACAAACACAAAAACAACACATTAAATGCAACACAGTGTTTATTTACAACGTCGCCGCTAAATGCCTTTTTACAGCAACGTTTGTAATAATTGCTCAAAATTGCTGCCACCGACAGTAATGCAAGCTTGGTAGCGTCGGTGGAGTGATTGGCGAACAGATTCAAATACGCCGGGTATTTCACGCACGCCACCATTGTCAGCCAATCACGCCATATGTAGAGGTCGCCAAGCATGCGTGACTGTTGGTGGATGCATTTCCAGCAAATGTTTTAACATTTTCTGTGCGGAATCACTCGTTAAGTAGGCTGCTAATGAACATTTTATGTTTCCGTTAATGTGCTATGATTTTGTTTTTGAGCGTCAACGCTTCACTTCCACCCATATATTCCTATACAATAGTTGTTTGTTTTAGTGAGCTCTACCACCCCTCCATGTTTGTCCCATGATTTTAGAATCGCCCTATATATTACAACTGTAACGTGTATGCGGAGTATCTTGCGAGATAGGGATTCAGCGTTGGCTAGACGCCCCAGAACATACATAACACATGTTTGTCACAACTTGCAAGGAGTAACATTTGACGGATAACACGCCACCTCGGTAACTTATATCACTACACGCGCGAGTGTGAAATTTTGCGAACTGTTAGTGGCTGTCTTGATGTATTCCCTGTACTCTGCACAAAGTAAAGTAAGGAATTTCCATTGCGATTGGCCTTGCTGTACTTTACAGATTCACACTCAGTCATCTTTCTCCTCGACCCGTTTATTGACGCCTGCATTTCAAAACCACAGAATTTATTTTTAGTTCTGTTTTGCACATGTCTTCGCTTTCACACTCTTAAAATAAAAGACAAAAGTACCAATATAATCACTGTGTTTTAGAGGGAGAAAATTAATCCCAGGGTATTTTTACACGTATCAAATTCTCATGCATTATTCTACAAATATTTTCTAGTATCGTGACCGAAAGGTATTAACTTACAACAGAAGCTGCGTGGAGAAAAATTGTTGTGCAGGGGAGACACGCTGTCAAACCTTTTTCTAGTTACCACGAAACAATGTTTGTGGTCACTTAAGTGAGTGGTGACAACTGAAAAATGGTTTGACTATGAAAAAAATGNGTTACCACGAAACAATGTTTGTGGTCACTTAAGTGAGTGGTGACAACTGAAAAATGGTTTGACTATGAAAAAAATTGCATTATCGAAATATTTTGTGGGTGCTATATAATATAATTTTTCAGTTAATAAAACAATAAATCATTGAAGATACTGTAGATATAGGTAATTCAAGGTGAAGTGAGCACTTTTTGAAACCCTCTTATTTGGAATAAGAGTCAATAAATGTATTTTATAGTAGCCTTAGACGTTAACTTTGGAGTCCGGTGAAATATATACACTGTGACCATTACTTGCATGGCAATGTTTATTTTTAAAAAAGTGGTGAAAGAATAAAAAATGACTGATAGGTAGAGATCTGAAAAATTCGGGTTTTAATTTCGGGATAAGCTAGAATTCAAATCCCCGTACGTTTGTATTGCTAATGCTATTGGTCCACCCTTTAAATTACACCTCCTGGACAACTCTGAGCCTATAATAAATACACAGTAAAATGCAAAGCGAATCAGTGTCTTCCACTAATACAACAAGCAACCAATGAACAGTGATATCTGCATGATTTTGCATACGAAAATGGAGTATAGTCTACAGGTCATTGAACTCGCGAATTTTTCATGTCTCTTTTGATACGACAAAAGTAGCCAGGGCTTCAAAAAAGTCAAAAGTGCTCACTTGGCCGTCAACAGCCTATAAATAGGAGTTATTAAGGACCACACTGTGAGTTTGCACGATGTTTTGGTGTGATCAGTCCTTAGCTGAACGGCTTGCCTGATCACACCTTCAAATATTAAACCTGGAAACGATCGGGATTGCAACGCCACCATCTGGTCGCCGATCCTTGCGAAAGAAGACAGTTGCAGAAATCCCCTCCACCGGTCACTGAGCGGGGCCGCAGAACCACACGCTTGATATAGGCCGGCGTAACATCAGAAACGTCGTCTGTCATCTTTAGTCCTTTGGGCGACCCGACCAGCGAAGCAGACCAGGAAGATGGGTGTGTCCGGCCGTCGTTAACCGTCTCGTAGAATCAGCCTCCGGGAACATTATCAAGGTAATGACTTTCCAGTTAGGTTTAATTAAAATGGCGTGAATCATAAAAATTAATTAAATAATAATCATCTTAAATTCAATGTAAAGCTCCTCCGATCAATAGTCATTTAAATAGCTACTGTATAATTCTAATGTTAATAAAACTCATCTTATGCTGTTGTGCTCTACCGAAGTCATTGAGCATAATTTGAGAGACGCTCCCAGCCCCCAGCATACTCTCACATTGACATACTACAGTGTTACATAGTTCGTAACAACGAGGATCTGTGGACACCTCGTGACACTGGAAGGCTTGTGACGTAATCCCACTCCACAGTGGCTCGATGTCTAAGGCTCCCATGTACCTGGAGCTGCACTGCGCAGGCGCGTATATCCGGGCCCTCAGGGTGAGCTACGAGCTGCTGACGCATCACTCGCAGTTTGCCTGCGCTGCGAGATCCTTCGTTCGCGTGATCTGAAATTGCGAACCGAACTGAGAAAAAGGATTTCGCTGAATCAAACGAAGTTCGTTCGGCGCAAACAAATTAATCGTTTGTAATGGGGCAATGGAATATTTTTGTCGTTCAAAACCTAATTAATTTCGTTGTTCCTATTTGTTTGTGCTGCTAACAAAGATTTTATTGGCGCAACTAAAGTTGTTGCTTGGTTCTACGAACATTAAAGAGTTTCGGTTTAAAGTGTAATGAAAGCATTGGTAGGCTGATCGATATTCGAACCTAGGTTATCTGCACTCGGGCGGTACTCCTGTACAACCTCAGCTAAAGTGAATTCTGATAAAATAAGAATGTTTTTGAATAAATACATTTTCTAATATTGGACAACGTGCGCAAATATATATATTTCAAGTTTTCAATCTTCACTTTTTAGTTTCCTGTTTAGCATGTTTTATTAAGGCGTTTGTTTAATTAATAATCATCAATAAATGCACCGACAAAGTGCACTGTTGCTGTATTAATTGTCACAACAATCGCAAACAAACTTTCGAGCTGTATTTTTTAACGAAGGCAATCAAACAAGTAACCAAACAAATACATACAGTTGACTCAACAAAATATTTTGTTGGCAGTCTAATTTATTTTGGTCCAAAAGAGGTTTTGTTCATTCAAGCGTGTATTTTGTGAGATAAAGAAGGTTTTTTTTTTTTTTTTTTTTTTTTCCTTTTCAAGATTTGTTCATCCAACAAAATATATACTTGGACCTATACAAACAAACACTTTGTTAGCTGTTCTCACAGTGCACTGCAATAAAGTCACACGACCTTCCAACACGATCAGTTTTCATTTCAATCACGCCTCTCCTTCTGGTTTAAGATATTGTACGTGGATGTAGCTGAGACGCGAGTCAGCGGCTACCTGTAGAAAAACCAGATTAATTTGCACGTTATAAATTGTGTGCACAAGGACATACAAATTCGTATCACCTATTGATCCAGGCAATTTACGGAAACAGCACATCTCATTAAGAAGATCCACTAATGCAAACGAGAAACAANGCAATCAAACAAGTAACCAAACAAATACATACAGTTGACTCAACAAAATATTTTGTTGGCAGTCTAATTTATTTTGGTCCAAAAGAGGTTTTGTTCATTCAAGCGTGTATTTTGTGAGATAAAGAAGGTTTTTTTTTTTTTTTTTTTTTTTTCCTTTTCAAGATTTGTTCATCCAACAAAATATATACTTGGACCTATACAAACAAACACTTTGTTAGCTGTTCTCACAGTGCACTGCAATAAAGTCACACGACCTTCCAACACGATCAGTTTTCATTTCAATCACGCCTCTCCTTCTGGTTTAAGATATTGTACGTGGATGTAGCTGAGACGCGAGTCAGCGGCTACCTGTAGAAAAACCAGATTAATTTGCGCGTTATAAATTGTGTGCACAAGGACATACAAATTCGTATTACCTATTGATCCAGGAAATTTATGGAAACAGCACATCTCATTAAGAAGATCCACTAATGCAAACGAGAAACGAAACCACAACGAATGTAGAACAAAACAAATTGAAAAAGCCCGTCGTCAGTGGCATTTTTCGGGTATCGAATCCGGTTCGCTTTGGTTCAGAAGGCGAGCGCTCTAGCAGCTGGAACACTGCGGCCACTAGTGTAATATTCCCTTTAGCTTCGGTTTCCAGGAAATAGCATTGCCAAGGCTTCACGAACCGTTCATCTTCGCTGGTACACATACATTTTCATTCTAACAGCATTTGGGATACCGACGCCATTTATATTTAAACCGTGTAAGGGCTGTTCACGACAAAGTGATCACGTTTGAAATCAACCATAGAAAAATGTCACTGTCCCGACCTGCGTGTATTTTTAACTGACTCGCGTAGTGGCATGCGCACAGTAAAGTTGACAACGACGGAGGTAAAGTAATTCCATGCCTCAACGTTGAATTAAAAGTGTTCGGTAAACGTTTGCCGATGCTACAATTAGTTTTTCTTTCTGATATTTAAATGCATATAAGTGTACATATTAAAAAAATCTATAAAATATTTATTTTTATAATAATTTTACAGTTTTGCATTAAATACGCATGAGTAAAGTGATCAGGTCCACGGGAATGTTGATTTTTCATATGGCGGATGGAAACACAATGTGCTTATAAGTAGATCTTAAGCAGGGCTTTCAAAAGTGCTCCATTTACTGTGACCACCCTATAGTATTATATAAGTTAGCTCAGATAGTCTGTGATGCATGGCAAGAAATACAGGAAAGTGTATTGCAACCACGTTTTTAATGCAGGTGGCTATTTATCTATAGCGTGACCCGGCGGACACGATCATGGGTTAGAATGTTGTTACATGTTGCGGTTCTGTATCGCTTGCCTTGCCCCATCCCGCTTGAAAATGCGAAACAGTGTTTCAAGGACATTACTAGTATCACGAGCAGAACGCGGAGATTTACAAATATATGCCACAACGCGTGCCATAGAAGACTATCGGGACTCTTGCTCTCCCGCCGTTGAAGGGATTGAATGCATGGGGTTATCGTTGCAAGAATGTTCCGCTCATTGCACCAGCCTTTCTCAGCGAGACTCGGGGTGCGGGGAACATTCTGAATCGGGTCAGTCGGTCTATTTAAGCCGCGAGGGGTCTCCGAGACGACAGTCTAGAGTTTGGAGCATTGCACGGCCTTAAGGGCCAGGTTTGCGAAGACAGCGAAGCGACATGTGGCGGCGAGAATTAAGACTGCGGAATGCGAGCACCGGTACAGTGGCGAGAGAGACTGGCGGGTGGGACTACTAAACTTGAAGCGTGAGTGGCATAAATTCGGAATGATGGTAATATACAGATGGAATAAGTTTAAATAATGAGTGTGAATCACGTGACTAATCAATAAAAGAGGCGATAATGACTAATTTGAATTGAAATATACATTAAGTATTGCGCTCACTGAGAATAACAATAGTGATGGCAGATGCAAGCAGTTTAATTATGTAAATAATAGCTGTGTGAATATTAATAGCATTATAAATAAATAAAATATCAAATTTAGAGCTCTAACTTTTATTTAAATCTCTATCCCTCGCAAACTCGGACATGCTCTTCTGGTGACTTGTAACAATATTTTAGCTAAGTTTTAAAATCCAGCTTGAGAAATGAACAATTAAGCACCCACATAACCAGCGAAAAACTATATTTATGTAATATGTCGATAGAGAAATAAAAAAAACATATGTGTAAATAAATGTATTAAAACTTACATAAGTACTACAATAAAGATAAGTAGACACGAATAGTATGTTTCATTACGAGGGCTGGGGGCTAATTATATGAGGCGCTGTGCGCCATCTTGGATTCCACCATAGTGTGTCCTTGACCATGATCTATAAAGGTAAAGGTCAAGGACACAATATCTTATTTACGCTCGCCCTCTTGTTTCCACCCACCATTTTGTTTTCGCCCACCATATTGTTTTCCACTAGAATATCGTTTTCACCAGCAATCTTGTTTCCAATCGCCATTTTGTGCTATAGAGAAAGGTATATAGAATATATTGTGCTATATAAGCTATAGAGAAAATAGAAGTAAACTCAAATTAACCAAGAATAAGATTCTCTTATGTTAATGCAATGTTTGGGAAACACCAAAAAACGTAATATGTAATTGTGAAGTAATCGTAAAAAGACTATACTAAGGTTAATTCCATACAGGTTAGGAACAACTTGAGATTTCTTATGGGAGAGTTTCGCATAGAGAGAATTCCCGCCGCAAGGGGCGCTGGTATTCCGAAGAGGTCACTTTTCAGCTGGCGGTAAATTGAGAAATTCTATATATCTGCGTGTAAAAGTTAGTGTTTGGCTCGAATTGTGATATTCCTCCCAGTCAAAAATTTTAAGCATTGACTGTATTCCGTAACTATTTTTCACGCCCTGCAATGGTGTTTACAAGAGCAAACAGTATAAATACAGTTGTGATTGGTACTGGGCATTAATAANAGTGATGGCAGATGCAAGCAGTTTAATTATGTAAATAATAGCTGTGTGAATATTAATAGCATTATAAATAAATAAAATATCAAATTTAGAGCTCTAACTTTTATTTAAACCTCTATCCCTCGCAAACTCGGACACGCTCTTCTGGTGACTTGTAACAATATTTTAGCTAAGTTTTAAAATCCATCTTGAGAAATGAACAATTAAGCACCCACATAACAAGCGAAAAACTATATTTATGTAATATGTCGATAGAGAAATAAAAAAAAACATATGTGTAAATAAATTTATTAAAACTTACATAAGTACTACAATAAATATAAGTAGACACGAATAGTATGTTTCATTACGAGGGCTGGGGGCTAATTATATGAGGCGCTGTGCGCCATCTTGGATTCCACCATAGTGTGTCCTTGACCATGACCTATAAAGGTAAAGGTCAAGGACACAATATCTTATTTACGCTCGCCCTCTTGTTTCCACCCACCATTTTGTTTTCGCCCACCATATTGTTTTCCACTAGAATATCGTTTTCACCAGCAATCTTGTTTCCAATCGCCATTTTGTGCTATAGAGAAAGGTATATAGAATATATTGTGCTATATAAGCTATAGAGAAAATAGAAGTAAACTCAAATTAACCAAGAATAAGATTCTCTTATGTTAATGCAATGTTTGGGAAACACCAAAAAACGTAATATGTAATTGTGAAGTAATCGTAAAAAGACTATNTGGGAAACACCAAAAAACGTAATATGTAATTGTGAAGTAATCGTAAAAAAACTATACTAAGGTTAATTCCATACAGGTTAGGAACAACTTGAGATTTCTTATGGGAGAGTTTCGCATAGAGAGAATTCCCGCCGCAAGGGGCGCTGGTATTCCGAAGAGGTCACTTTTCAGCTGGCGGTAAATTGAGAAATTCTATATATCTGCGTGTAAAAGTTAGTGTTTGGCTCGAATTGTGATATTCCTCCCAGTCAAAAATTTTAAGCATTGACTGTATTCCGTAACTATTTTTCACGCCCTGCAATGGTGTTTACAAGAGCAAACAGTATAAATACAGTTGTGATTGGTACTGGGCATTAATAACCAAGCTCATTTCAATGGGAAAATGATATGAATTAAGTGAGAAAAAAATGTATCTGACATTAAAAGGAACTTGGTGCTTCTTCTCCTTTCGCTTAAGACAACCGCGCAGGAAAGTCCTAAAAACAGTATTTATAACTATTTCGCTATTATGTTTTTCAATTCATTTGTGATATTAAAACTAAGTAATTGTGTAGGCCAACGTTTTGCTAAAGGCAATTTATGAAAGGTTATTTAACAATATATGAATACATATCGTTATATTTACTTTATTGTGCGAAGAACAGGGTTTATTTTTTACGTGGTGTCTAACACGATACAATTTGCAAGATTTTACACAACTGCATTTGTTCTTATGAAAGTTGCAAATATGCCATTTACTTACACACAAAACAGGAAACTCCGGTACACGTTCCACACCGGTGCCATCTCGCGGCGAAAATATTTAGTTGCCAAACAAAAAACATTGAGCTACCCGACCTGAGTAGAACAAACCCTTAACTAGAGTAGGCACGCCCAGTGAGTGACGTGCGGACAAGTACAAAGGTTTTATTTAAATCGAAAAAAAAGAGACCAGGTGAAATTATGGCCATGCAGTCGTGAACTCACTTCAAGCTTGTCTTGATTGGCTGTATATCTGCAGTTTCGACGAGGGACCCTGGACAATTTTTCGCCAGTAATTTCCCCGCAGTTTCACGTAAACTTTCCTACGAATGAGTTCGCGGGACCGCCGGGTAGATTCTCCTCTGCGGACTTCTCCAGGACGTGTTGCGACGGCTGTTGGTAGGAGATGTT
>NQII01006381.1:49066-101922 GCA_002778355.1 Clitarchus hookeri
TTTTTTTTTTTTTTTTTTTTTTTTAGTGCTTTCAACAAAGTATGCGAACATGTAACTTAGCTGTATGCGTAAACATACCACGTTTGCCAGTACTTTTCTCATTTCTCCGTGACGTAAATTCACACATAGTTTGTACATGTAATTTTCCCCCCAGCTTTAAGTGTCTTATTTTACAACATTATGCAGTTTTGAATACTTCTTGTAATACTTTTATTATTGCAACTGCAACACCTACAGCGGAAGTAGTGTGGTTTAACGCGAAACGCAAGCTTCTTTTTATAACAATTAGCACGGAAATTCGCACAACTGAAAGTCTTCGTGCTACCACGAGGATTGATAAAAATAAGAGCATTGCATGGCGTGGTATCCTCATTAATGGCTTTTGCCGTAAAGTGGAAACTTGAGAATTCAAACTTTGAAAAGAAAATAACTACCCATAGTAACATACACGCTACAGTTAACACCGCCACACAGGGTGTGACAGTTCAGTTGGCAGCTAATTGCTAAAAAAAAACTGCTCTCAGACTTGACGTTGTAATGCGAGTCAAATGTTTAAATTTATCGGCACTGAAGTTGGAGTTTCTTGGGTATGGTCCATTCCCGGTAACATCCAACTTTTCTGAAGCCCTGCTAAAGTTCTACCTCTAGGAAATTCCGCCTCGTGCCAACAAAGCTTAACCGAGTCTATAAAATTACACCAAAGGGACAGCGCACCGCATTCGCGCGCAGTCGGTGTAATAATATTTTGCATAAGAACTATTTCTTACTAGGCATTACCAACACACCTATTTTCTCCCTGCTTTATCCAAATTAATATTAATTTTAACGAAATATCGTCATTCAAAGATAAAATTTAAGTAAAATTTCCATTTAAAACAAAAATAAGGTACTTTTAGGTTAACTCAAGTTTAAAACGCTTGTGATACATTATATATTTAGGAAATAACCAAACATGTCTTACATGGGGTAATTTTTTAAATATTCAACTAGTTTGGGAAAAATGCGAGTAGAATTCATTTAACGCGTTTACATTTCAATTCCACAGGTTCATAATAGGCTAGACTATTCGCCTTCCACCTAGGCCGGGTCACCCCCGGATTTTCGTTGTAATACACTTAAATTGTGTACCATTTTCGTTTACAATTCTTGCTTGATCTGTTTGACTGCATTATTGCATTGACACTCTGCAATCGTGCCGGACGATGCCGCTTGTCGGCGGGTTTTCTCGGGGATCTCCCGGTTCCCCCCGTCCTTGCATTCCGGCACTGCTCCATACTCACTTCACGTTACCCTTATCGGCTCTCAAGACGTCTCAAATCTCTCGTCTCCACTCCGCCCCACATTTTCCCCTGGACGTCGCTTGAATAGAGGGACCAGGCCCTTGGCAACGTTATTTTAAAACACGTCAGATGAGGAGTAAATTAAAAGTAAATAAGATTCCGAGCAGGGCTTTCAAATGTTCTCAATTAACCGTAAACAGACTATACAGAGAAGGCCTGCGACAACAGTTGCCACATTAGCCCGACCACTGGGCGGTTTGTCGAACTGTTAAATTCTCAGGTCAGCTGGATCTCCAAGGACTGAATTTCGGCGATAATACTTCCAGAAGCCATTATAATATACACGCATTCATGTGGGTGTAGAGCTCGAAAAGTGCGTTGGGATTTTAATAATTTCGACTGGTCGACCGTTTGGCCTTACATGGTGTTCTGACTATTGTGACGTGTAAGTTGGTATTGAGCTTTTGGTGACAGTAATAGTTTAATCATGTATACTTCATACTTTCAGAATCAAACCTATGAAAAAATTGCCAACGTGTCACGTGCTTGGGAGTTTCCTTAATACGTCATGAATCACAAGAATTACATTCTTGTGTAAACATGAAAGTAACTAATTTTCGTTGAGTTTATCTTTTGCTTATACACCGAAGAGCCAAAATAAACGGGTGCACCTACCTAATATCGCGTAGGGTCACCCGATCACGCAGAAGTGCCGCAAGACGACGTGGCATGGACTCTACTAATGTCTGAAGGCATGTAGGAGGCAATTCACACCATGAATCCTGCAGGGCACTCCACAAATCCAATATGCGCCAATTTGAGAAAGGGTTGCACGTCTGAAACGTTTAATGATTCTCGTCAGTCGTCGTTTGTCCCGTTCTTTCACGATTTTTTTTCCAGCCACAGCGATGTCGAAGATGTGATGTTTTACCGGACTCCCAATATTCACGGTACACTCGTGAAATGGTCGTACGCGAACTTCCAAATGTTATCGCTACCTAGGAGATGCTATGTCCCATCTCTCGTGCGCCGACTATAACACCGAGTTCAAACTCACTTAAACCTTGATAACATGCCATTGTAGCAGCAGTAACCTATCTAGCTGCTGACCGCATCGTGCTACTCTTATTGGTTCCATACCGCTGTTATTTACATACGCACGCCTATACCAGTGTTTTTGGCTCTTGAGTGTATTATATTAATAAGTTATAATACTTCATATATAGCTTATATGAATAAAGACCGAGAGAAAATAGGTGTGTTGGTATTGCCTAGAGTAA
Source organism: Clitarchus hookeri (assembly GCA_002778355.1). Taxonomy (NCBI): domain Eukaryota; kingdom Metazoa; phylum Arthropoda; class Insecta; order Phasmatodea; family Phasmatidae; genus Clitarchus; species Clitarchus hookeri. Next base: position 51,627 of record NQII01006381.1, read on the forward strand.
ATTAATTATTATTCAAGATGTTATTATACTGAGTGTGCACGAATGCGGTTCGTTGGCCCTCTAGTATAAATTCCTTAGTTTTTTTTATACGAGGTGGAGGAATATTGTTGAAGTAGAACTTTAGCAGGGCTTCAGAAAAATTGAAAGTAACCGTGAATGGAGTATAGTTTAAACTCCTCATGCTGGAAGAGTTTGTCGCGTGCCGGTTTAGGGATTATAGCACGACATTGGCTCATATCCATCAACCCCTCACACCCCCCGCCTAGCGCACTTCGCTGGCGCCTACGAGACGGCACGTGGGACCACAGGCAGGTGGAAAATTTCGGTACACGTGGAGCTGAAGCGTAGGCCTTCCCCCTTCACCCCGGACACCTCTCGCCCGCCGCGAGATCTGTGGAGTACAGGGAATTCACGAGATATCAACCAAATAATCGGGCGTATTTCACCTAACTCAGAAAATACGCACCACGGAAGGATCGCTGACGACAGTAGGTATTACCCCTCCCCCCCGCCTGAAACTTCAGAAATCAGGACACGTGTGTTGGCAGGCTTTGTTCGGAGCTCTTCCACCTCACCCCCTCACACCTCCTTCCCACCCCTACAAGGCGCCACGTGCCAACAATTAAGACTGGGGGCTTGCAAACATAAAAACCCCGTTTCGAGAGTGGAGGGGGGTCAGTCGATTACTACCGCCCGGGTCAGTAAGTTGCTGATCACCGCGTTGGACAGTCAGTTAGTTCAGATCGACGGCCGAGAGACGTCAGTTCGAGCAGAGAGAAGTCAGCCGCGCCATTTTGGCCGGGGGGAAATCGGACCCCCGGCCACACGTCGTTAGAACAGCACCACAGTGAGCTGACAGCAACTGCGGCCTTGCCAAGGCCAACCACACCGCCGGAGCTTGCCCACCATAGCTGACAGCACTCACCACTGAGTTAAGTATGACAATCACCGTCACAGAAGCCCCACTCAACCAAGAATTCGCCCAGTAAATCCGAGTAACCGAACTAGCACAGTACCGCACCTCTCAAGTGTTGATGTTGTGTATTTGTGAATATAGACACGAGAAATTATATTCGTACTTCAAAATACCACAGTCATAGTCTACCTCATTACAAAACCCGCAACCCCCACACACCTTATAGTCGGTGCCTGGGGGACATTAACTCTGACCATATCAGCCGCCATGTCTTCCACAGTGGCGGTACATGAGTCGTCGTTAAGTTCTTGATTATAAAACTTCCCCCAACCCTATTTACACAAAAACGGATGGGTACAGTGAGGGAAAAAAAAGATTCTTGACAGACAGAAAGGGAGAATATAACACTCCGGCTTGGCCAGATATGTCCGAGTGCTCAACGTCTCAGTGTAATGAGAAAGAGCATCTCAGGTGAAGTACAACTTTGTTGTCAGCTCAATTTGCATGTTATCTACTTATAAAAATGGAATTTAACAAAAATTATTAAACTTACGTATTATAGTAACAATCGTATAACATAAAATAATCTTAAAGATGCCTCTACCAAAATTTTATTAACTATGCTCTAACTTGGCGATCAGAGACCAATTATATTACGGCCGAGCATTTATACTTAAGCTACACAAAAAAAATTCATCACCTTATGTGTGTACGAAATAACGTTCAACTTTTAGACATTACTTAAGAGTAAAAAAATTAAGNTACGTATTATAGTAACAATCGTATAACATAAAATAATCTTAAAGATGCCTCTACCAAAATTTTATTAACTATGCTATAACTTGGCGATCAGAGACCAATTATATTACGGCCGAGCATTTATACTTAAGCTACACAAAAAAATTCATCACCTTATGTGTGTACGAAATAACGTTCAACTTTTAGACATTACTTAAGAGTAAAAAAATTAAGCAGCAAATTTTTTTGCATTATTGCATGTAAATATCCCAAATTTTAGTGTTTTAGGGACGTTGAAACAATGAGAACTAACTCACCGAAATGAGATAATTCCCACTGAATAAATTGCTGTAAGTTTATTCAAGAAATCTTTAAATTCATGCTATGGAATGTTATTAAAAATTTTTTTTTAATTGCACACAATGAGAGTTTTTCATGTTTTTAACCTACTTTCCGTAGGAAAGAAAGGTTTATGAGATCACTTTCCTGTCTGTGTGTGTATGTATGTATGTGTGTGTGTGAGTGCGTGCGTGCGAGTGTGTGTATGAATGTATGTGTATCTGTGTGTGTGCGTGAGTGTCCCTTCTTCCCATTTTTGAACGCTTTATCCGAATTTCACTAAACTTGGTACACATATAATACTTAGTAAGGACACCTGACTATTATAATTTTCTGTCATGTCGAGCACTTACTTTTAAAATGAGCAATTAATTAAAAATGTTGGGTGACATGTCATATCACGAAAACCAACCAAGCGATTTAAACCAAATTTTGTACGATAGCAGACCATTGTGTAAGCATTAATTTTTGAGAATGATATTGTTGGTCCGCCATTTTGTATCATAGCGCCAATTAAAAAATTAATAGTTTACTTCATATCTCGAAAACTACCACCAATTCCTACCAAACTTGGCATGCAAGTAATACAATGGCAGGTCATGTAAACCTAAGTAATTTAACTAAGTTAGTTACTTATTTTCATAATGGCGGCCATACAAATGTTTTAAGTTTATTTTGCATATCTGCCATACCATTTAACCAATTTTAACCAAATTTTGTATACAGAAAGTATATATTACAAGCATTATATATACCAACAAATTATAATTTTGTCAGCCATTTTGGAAGATAGCGCCATACGAATAACTAAAGTTACTATGTCAAAACTGTGTAAATAATTAACCGATTCTTACAAAATTTTGCAAACAAGTAGTAATGAGACAGATGATGTCAAGTGGTTTGTTTTAAGCATGCAAGATATTTATTTTAAAAATGGCGGCCATATAGCCATTTTTAGCATATAATATTATATCGTTGGAACCATGCAATCAATTTTAAATAAACTTTATGTGCTAGAAGTATATATTAAAACTATCAACTGCATGGTTACAGATCATCGTTTGTCCTCCATGTTGTAAGATAGTGCCATGCGAGTAAATAAAATATTTTTTTGTTATATCTTGGGAATAAATTGACACATTCCTTCCAAATTTGGCAAACAAATAGTACTGTAACAGATGGTATAAACTCGTGTGTTTTATTTGAGTCATGCACTGTTTTTCAAAATGGTGGCTATATAAATATTTCAGCTCAGAATATTTTATTAACAAACAAATTCCAACTTAAATTTTTATGTTGGCAGTACCTATCACAACCATCAAATTTATTTATGCAGAGCCTCATTTTTCTGCCATTTTGTAAGATAGCACTACCAAAAAATGTTTTTCTTTTTATCACTGGAAACAATCAACTCAATCTTAATAAATTTGGCGAAGATGATGTACTGTGTTAGGCCATAACAATAAAAGTGTTTTTTTTAAGTAGTACACACTTATTTTCAGAATGGAGGCTATAAAGTAATTTTGGTATTTTGTGCTATATTTACANTTTTTTTTAAGTAGTACACACTTATTTTCAGAATGGAGGCTATAAAGTAATTTTGGTATTTTGTGCTATATTTACAAATCTAATCAATTTTAACTTATCTTTGTATATTGCCAGTATATAATAATATAAATTTGGTCCTCCAGTAATGAAGTTGCTACATAAAAATTATGGAGGTTTTATGCCAAGTCTCGGGAACCAGTGAACCGATTCCTACCAAATATTACACTGAAACATTTCAAATAAATTTGTACCAAGTTGTGCACCATAAATGCTGCAGAAGACCACGTAAACTTTCCTGCTTTAAATGGCTCTGACAAAAATGTTCAAAATAGCAGCATCATAAATCATTTAGGTAATTGTCTCACATATATTACATAATTTAATAAAATTCAAACAAAATTTGCATGTAGACAGCATACATGAAAAAAAAGCATAAGGTGAGATTTTTTTCTGACAATTTTGTACAATACCCTTAAATAGCAAAATAAATTTTTATATGTCATATATCAGGGAACAAACAACAGATTATTACCAAATTCTCCACACTCCATAGTGCTAAGGTAGGGTATGTAAAATTACGTGCTTTACGTGGCTCAGACACTTATTTTCATAACAAAGGCCTTGTTAATATTATAGGTTAGTAAACCCTATCATTCGAAACATTATACTGATTAAATCCGAAGCTGATGCTTCGAATCTGACCTCCGTAATGCAGTGGACTGTACGCTAGCTTACNACATTATACTGATTAAATCCGAAGCTGATGCTTCGAATCTGACCTCCGTAATGCAGTGGACTGTACGCTAGCTTATAGTACGAGGTTTTCTGGATTTAAGTCCTGGGTAAGGCATGTGTTTCTTTGTAATTGTCTTAATACTGTTGCATAAGTTTATGGTTTTACTTCGAAAGTTATTGCTTTCAAAGAGAAGTCANTCTTTGTAATTGTCTTAATACTGTTGCATAAGTTTATGGTTTTACTTCGAAAGTTATTGCTTTCAAAGAGAAGTCAAGTCCTTCCTACCAACTCAGCATATAAGAAGTTATTTAAAAATTAATTTCACCCACGTAGAGTAAAGTAGGCTCATTAGTTATATAAGTATCTTCTTGTTTTTATTTGTAGCAGCAGATTTTTTATTTTTTTTTGTAAAATAAATCTTGCTGAGCCAACTTTAAATAGAATTAAGGCGTCATCTTTCAATCTCACTTGTTAAATTTCTGTAAATGTTTTCGTTTATTGTTTTTGTAAATCTCAAAACACTAAAATTATGATTATGATATAATACAAAAATTACGGCATCTTAAATTTGTTATGCATGGAAAGAGTACTTACAATTAATGGCCACGTGTTGAGCATTATTTTTTACAAATACAAAACAGTGGAGTTTTCAGAAACTTAAGGAGTGCAGCGGTCTCTACAATACTGTGTGGGTCATTTCGGAGTGCTTTATATTAATCAACCACTGAATTCAGTTTTCGACATGTCTATGTTTTAGGCACTTCTAATGTTGGCCGAAAACGATGTGTGTATGCGTCAGAAATGAACAGCTTCATCTATACATGTTTCAGCAGTCTGCTTTAGTCAGCGAGTACTGGCTGATGTCTGCGTCTGTCAAGTTTAAAATAATCATTGTCGTCACTTATTATTTAATAACTCCCTAAATAAGTATAGCTTCAATTAAACATCCAGCATTGCTTATTTTAATCACTTAAATAAAACTATTAAAGATATTTTTCAACAGACGCAGAAAATATGTTTTATCAATATAACTACACAGAAAGAAAAAGTAATGATAATGAACTATGAAATACCATATCACGTACCTCAGACAAGAAGAAAAAGGAAAACAGACTCTTAATACGAATAGCTGAATTTAAAAAAGAGAAGTAAATTATATATATAATCATCCTGACGCCCGACGCTTAATATGTTAACTTCACAACCCGAAAAAGCTACTATAAAAATATTATACTCTCAAATATAAAAAATAAGTGTATACCATAAAGAAGAATCATCAAAACAAGGAAAAGCAATATATTTCAGACAGCACATCTAAAGCAGATAGTTAGCCTATCAAGAAATACAGACTGTTTCCTTTCTCCAAATAATTAAAAACCCAACACTAAGAAAGTAAACACGTGTGNAGCCTATCAAGAAATACAGACTGTTTCCTTTCTCCAAATAATTAAAAACCCAACACTAAGAAAGTAAACACGTGTTGCGTATGTATGTATTTGTATATATGCTTGTGTGTTTACTGTGTTTACACACACATGTTTATATATATAGGTTTCTTTCATGTATGCGACATTAATTCTCTGCCAATGATCTTGCGTTGCTACCACTTTATGAGGTGTCATGTCATGTTTGNTTTCATGTATGCGACATTAATTCTCTGCCAATGATCTTGCGTTGCTACCACTTTATGAGGTGTCATGTCATGTTTGAAAATGTTTGCAGGTTTTCCTCGAGAAAATAGAAAACATCACGTCGTGAAAGCTTCATGTCCTAGTGACAAGATCTGTCTCGGAACTGCAAACTGCTTCTCGAACGCTTGCGAGTTCCTATTTGCAGGTTTTGATGCAGCATCAAATATTAACCTAGCATTCCCGTGGCCAAAGGGAACTGTTATTCGTCTGGAATATGGGATGGAGGGGTGGTGGAGTGGGGGGTGGGCGTATTCCTTGAAATATCTCCCGGCGGATTTTAATATTAATCCAAATGGCATGATTTTATGGGATTTTATGAGACGCGACAGAGGTTTACTATTCCCGGGTAGCAGGTGCATGAACGACTTGACTTAAATTTGTCGTTAGTCATGTAATATTAATATGCAGTCGAAATATTTCACTTTTGTGTGAAAATTGTTTTATTACAAGTTTTACAAATTTAAGATAGGTTTAAAAAGTAAAAATTTTCCTTTATATCGGATTCGAATAAACTATTTTGGGGCCTCACTTAAATTTATAACGTGATCATAATTACTACGTTATCCATAGCTTTATTCAGATTTGCAGTACTTTGCTTACATTGTCTTCTCTGTCAATGAGTTGTAAAGAACATTTATACAAGGTAGGGTGTAGTTCAACCGTTAAACTTCATGAGGTCATCCCTAATGCAAAATAAAATTGGAATCATGCTAGACCCATTTTTCTTCAACTGAAATGAATGTTGATATCTACCCATGAAAATCGAGTTTTCAAACAGCATTTTTGCAAAATATCGGAAAAAAAGTGAAAATTAAATTATACTTCTCCGAACGTCGTTTAACGTTATCGGGATATTCAACCGAAGAGCAAACTCCCATAAATACCACCCTCCGTATTGAAAATAACAGGGGTGGCCACCATCTTATTGCAGACTAGCATTTCACCGTCAGGATGTATGAACGTTTTATGCTAGTTTATCGCGCAGTATGACGTAAGGAAAGGAAGGGTTCTCTTGTTGGAATTGCCCAGGACGTACAGTTCCCGTACAAAACGCACACAAAGATCCCAGCGATACGGTTACAGCGCCTAGCGTGTAGGCAGTAACACACACTCACTGCAAGGCAAAGATCCCAGCGGCACGGTTACAACGCCTGGCATGTAGCAGTACGCACACTCCCTGCAGTGCAAAGATCCCAGCGGCACGGTTACAACGCCTAGCATGTAGGCAGTACGCACACTCCCTGCAGTGCAAAGATCCCAGCTGCACGGTTACTACGCCTAGCATGTAGGCAGTAACACACACTCCCTGAGGTGAGTCACACATCGACCGTCGCCAGAAAAGAAAACTGGCAGCTTTGCTACTGCAAGCCTTTTTTTTTACGGTGCCCGTTGTGTTGTTTACAGCAGGTAATAAAATATCCACCGCCATCGCGAGCGTTGTGTGCGCACAAAGTTACTTTTGACACAAGCATGTAGTGTTGCCTATGTGCTGGGCGCTGCATCACAGCAGAAGAAGGTTTGTGTGCGTTTTACACGGAAACGGTGGGTTCTGGGCAGATGGGGAAAAAAAAAGGCCCGTTTTTGTTTCATAGGTCGTATTTCTCAGTGAAACAGAATCGCCAGTTCATAATTTCTGACGGAATAAAAAGCTGTATGCAATAATAAAGTGACCACCCTTGTTATTTTCATTTCAAAGTGTGAAAAAAAGGGGGGGGGGAGGTGTAGCGGGAGTTATGATATTAGCCTGAAATCCCAACGTAATTAATTAATGTTCGGTAAATTATCATTTATTTAAGTTCGTTTGCGATATTTTGCTGAAATGTCGTTTAAAAACAAGACTTTAAATAAGCACATATCTCCCTTAACATTCAGTTTAACTAAAAACAGTTCTATACATTTTCCAACCTGGTTTTGCATAAACTATCGCCCCGCTATGTTTTTTCGTCTAATTCCGTCCCATCCTGTATACGATGTGTAACAAAAATATATGAATGAAAAATTACTTCAACTGACTGAAATGAACATTCCATGTAGGGCAGAAATTGGTTTGCAATTAAGATGGTTCATTACCAAAAAAAATTCAAAATCTTTGCAGCAGTCGTTTTCACATTGTCAGACCTTTGTGAATGCCTGAGCGCAATCATCGCTCGCGTGTTTGAAAGCCATTGTAGTCGAGACGAAACGTGTTCACATCGTAACTGAAGATTTCACAAACTGCTGAATAATTTTATTTAGTACTACATTAAATTACAAATTATTTTATAAACAAATATTTTTTTGTTTACTGTAGTTCGAGAAATATTTTTTAGTATAAATCGAAAAACGAGCAAATACAACTTGCTGTCATCTATTATAACTTACCTTAAAAAAAACTTTATTGAATACAAATTTTTTTTTTAGCCCAACCAAATAACAAATAATTTCTTTGATTTTATTTCGCTGCCCCAAACATGTAAGATTTGTATAATTCTAGGTATGTTAACAGTTTCGGTTACTGTTAACATAGCTGAAAGCAGGACAGTGATGTGTACCAGAAACCAAACATTCGCGCGCGAATGCTAAACCTTAGCGTTACCGGACACGGATACTGTTTTCGCAGGCGGTATAGAGGGTGTTCACAAAAATCACGAAAGTATACAATGTCATTTAGCCTAACTCGCTTCCTAAGGATTGCACACGCTTGTGAAGGTGGAGATGAGAGGCAAAAGTTTATTCCAAAGAGCACGGGACCAAAGTTGCTTAGACGTCTGAAAGTGCGTGTAGTGTATCAGTGAATGCGCACACGCACAGTAGGGATGCGTTGCACTCGCCTCCAATACGACTGGATACACCTGGGTGGCAACCGCTATTTTTTCCGTAAAGTATTACTCATACACACCTCGCGTATTTTCTGTAGATGTCTATGCGCGTTCAAGTTCTTCGCTTATTTTCAACAAAGGCCATCAGAGAAAGACACCTCTTGAATACTAACTCGCCTGAGTTCGAAGAAGCAACACGGAAGAAAAGGACTTGTGAAGAGGACTCCTCGTTACTCCCAAAAATTTAATGGCAGAATTTTCCATTTTCGATCAGTATATTCAAATCAAATAAATATAAAGAGAAAACGTACGTTTGTCGTACAGCGTCTTAAATCAGCCAAATAACTACTATCGGAAAGCTAGAGAAACTAAATATCCCAGCCGGTACCCCTTAGGAAAATATAAGCAAAGAGAAAATTATAGCCGACCAGCGAGGGAAGTAAAAATTAACTCACGTTAGTCTTGAATCCTGAGGTAAACAAATATATAGCATGAAAATCTTCTCTCAAAATTAAACATAATACTGTGAGAAAATATATATATGCAGACATAATATATAAATTAAATATACTGGTGACAAGTACAAATCTATAACTCAGTCGTGCACACCTGNCAAATTAAACATAATACTGTGAGAAAAATATATATGCAGACATAATATATAAATTAAATATACTGGTGACAAGTACAAATCTATAACTCAGTCGTGCACACCTGTACGCGATAAATTAAGGGTGAATTTCTTTTTTTCTAGATTATCCTGAAATAATGGCAGCCTTCGACGTGCGGTAAAAAGTTGTCATCACTAGGACTCTGCGCTAACAGGAAAATACGTGGAGTAGCGTTAGGAATAACGTAAGATACGTTACGTACTGCGTTTTCAGACGGATGAAGGCTTGTGTGAATGTGGAAATAAAGTTACAAAAAATAATTTTCCTGGAAGTCGGGCACTTGCCATTTAGAAATGGCTACCTTATTAATTTAGTTAATTGTTGGACAGTTTTTAAATCATACTTTCAAAATAAAAAGTTTCCTACCTTTCACTGCACTTACCTTGAAGTAACTTATTACGCGATTAGGCCTATTTGCAGTTATTTTGATAAAGAACTACGGAACATATTTCCGTGTCTTAACGTATTATTAAAAGTGTAGCGAACCAATTTAAATGTAACTATTTGTGTCAACTGATTGTTTTACTGGAGTAAGAACGGGAACTGGACTAATAAACCTTTTAAATATCAATGCAACAATTAAACACTGTAACTTGGACACGTCAATACTGATTATTGTGTATGTGTTAATTAATTATTTTAATTTTCTTCACACATATGCGCGATTCCCGAAAAAAAAAAAAAAAAAAAAATGTAAGGGATGTTTCAAGAAGTCGTGATACCATGCAAATTCGCCTTCCTGAAAGAAATCAATTTTGAAAAAGTTCATTTTACAGTAAGCTGGATGTCCATATTTTATGGGGATACGGGATTAACTCGGCTCGTTGTATGATGTCGCCAAGGAAAAACTACCATCTTGTGTCCAGCAATTAAACAAACTTGTTGGAACAAACTCGGAGGAAATGAAAGCATTGTCATGCGTAGCCACTCCGCGTCCTTTTCCTTGCCCTTCCACCGCGGATTTGCGAAGCTAAGTGCTTCAAGGGCATCACTGGTAACCGGAGAAGAGCAAGCAGGGTTACAAAGCGAGCCGTGATAGAGCTGTCGGGGCTGATGTTACCTCTGTCCTTGGTAGACTGGATGTCTTGGGCAGTCATTTTGCGAATTTTCTGTTCGTCATTCGCACGTCCCTCTCTGCGCGACACGAGGTGAGCAGAACCTTCTGGGCCAGGCCAGCTCAGCTGTATAAGCTGCGGCGTGCTTCTGTGTTGGCAGTTGGGAGTCTCGCGCGGCCAATAGCGACAAGTTTGCGGTTCCACCGGGACGACGAGACAGTACCCAACGAGAGTAGTCTGCAAGTATCGGGAGAGTAGATAGTGAGACTGACAGGCTTGACTGGGGGGGAGGGGTACCGGCGCGTGAATGGCAGGCATTTGGGATTGCGTTATTATAAGGCAGTGGATATTACTATCGTACATGTGTCAATAATAAGCGAGTAGGTAGTTTAAAGGCAGTGATACNGGACTGGGGGGGAGGGGTACCGGGCGCGTGAATGGCAGACATTTGGGATTGCGTTATTATAAGGCAGTGGATATTACTATCGTATATGTGTCAATAATAAGCTAGTAGGTAGTTTAAAGGCAGTGATACGGACTTTGTTAAAAGTAGCGGTTGGCATTTATATTGCGCTCACTGATAGGAGTAATAAGTTTATAGATACGCAGTCCAACGTTGTAAATAAACACTGTGTGTATTTTTTTATAATTTCAAAGTAAATTAGGAAATTAAATATACCTCTTTTATTTTTGTTAAGACCTTCCCGTATGTTACGCTCCTGGCAACTTGTAACGTTTTTATTCACATTCAGTGGTGGTTGTAAAATTCTGATGCTCGTAACACGGTTCACATCCCAACGTGATCTACGGATGAACAATGTTCATTGGGTTGTCGGGGATTGCAATTTAGACGCGTCGTAGGAATTATAATAAAAAAAAAAGTTCAGCAAAGCGTTAAATTAAACGCGAGACGGCTGTGGTTGTAGCCGTGGCGTCTAGAGGGCTCTGGCGTCGCCCGTCTGGAGCGAGCCGAATGCTCGAGCGTCATTAGCGACGGGCGACGCCGCATCAATTAAATTTGCATACAATGTTTGATGTGTAAGCGAAACGCATTCAAATGAGGGGCGGGTCTGACGGGCTGGGGGGTAACTTCTTTTAATCACTGGCGGTGGAACGACCCGTGTGCGCGTCGCAATTTATTCCCGGTATCAAAAGGCAACGTTGTGCCTGCTCCCGAAATCTTTTTTTTATAAAAACAACCTGCTACGCTGAACAAATTTAATGTGTAACAGAGAGGGTCTAGAAAATATACCTGTAATTGTGGTTGTGGTACGCGGATATCTGTTTCCGTCGACGGTTTTCTTTTGCTCTTTACAAATTATGAATGTCTACCATGTTTATTTTGTTTTCCAAGGAAGTGTTTCTGGATGGCAATCGCGCTACGAATATTGCAGANTATGAATGTCTACCATGTTTATTTTGTTTTCCAAGGAAGTGTTTCTGGATGGCAATCGCGCTACGAATATTGCAGAGCGTATTGCAGATGAATGCTAACCGAGAGAGACACGAGCACGGCGTGTAGGTATTCGAGAACAGTTTGTCGCAAACAAGACAGACGTCTAGGACCTTTGCTTTATATACAGGTGTGTTGTGTTGAAACTGAAATGAGAAAACTGCCAAATTGTTACAGCAGTGTGAGCACAGGACCGAACTATCGAAGTTTCCTTCAAACATATTGGCATTCGTAAGCATATTGGCATGGATCAACCATGCTTGGGGGGGGGGATCCGTAATTCCAGCTAGTCGAGACTTCACAGCGGGAACAGTGGAGTATGTAAGCAACTCTCGCAAGGTATTCTCCACAACCTCACAATTCCATCCGATCGCCACGACACTTAGAGGTATTCTCGGCTTCACAGTATGTTCTTCCATTTCTCTAGATCTGCTATAGATCAACATCTACCTGCCACGTGCCACTGCACGACCAAATGACGGGGAACGTTCTGTGCAGTAATGTTTCGCTCAATTGCTTTAGCTCGTCTGCGAAGTTCAAGTTTAATCAACTCCTGGCTGATGGTAAGATCAACTCTTATCACTCCTCAATGTCTNTAGCTCGTCTGCGAAGTTCAAGTTTAATCAACTCCTGGCTGATGGTAAGATCAACTCTTATCACTCCTCAATGTCTATCAAAGTTTTATGACCATCGTTTGTAATGAACCCTAGCAGTTTGACTTCGCCTCTCATCTGAAGCATCGACCGTCNATCAAAGTTTTATGACCATCGTTTGTAATGAACCCTAGCAGTTTGACTTCGCCTCTCATCTGAAGCATCGACCGTCTTGATCTTTCAGCGTTTTTGGCGTAGCGGACTTAGGCTGACGTTCCGTTATTCCATTCAGTTTTTATTTCACCATTAAATCATCAACTGTAAGGCGNGCGTTGCGGACTTAGGCTGACGTTCCGTTATTCCATTCAGTTTTTATTTCACCATTAAATCATCAACTGTAAGGCGGGATATCTGGAAGATACCTTTGATCTCTCGTATGTGACGATCAGACGAGTCCTGTTATACATTACGAAGCTTGTGTTATGTGTTCGGATTGACAGCTGGANCTCTCGTATGTGACGATCAGACGAGTCCTGTTATACATTACGAAGCTTGTGTTATGTGTTCGGATTGACAGCTGGAGTTGCCATTAAGTTAATCTTCCCTTAGTTGTTCCTATTTATTTTCTAGAGTGTGTTCCGTGATAACGACCACAAGGGGTAGTTGTCACCGACTGTTGGGGGTTTGTAACCTTCTAGCAGGAAGTGTTCCTTGAGCTGTAGAAAATAAGAGTCTATTACATCTGAAAATGAAACACAAGTATGTCCTTCCAAGACCATTTTCTGCTGTAATGAAATCTATAATTGTTTTTGAATAATGGTATATTAGTATATGAAAACCTCTAAGGATTAAATACATATACACGATTGCTAATCGGTTCTGGCGGAGGATAAATGTACAGACTCCAAGAATGCGATTTGAATTATCGTAGTTATGGCGGGAGTGTTTGTATAGGTTTAATGGTAGTCTATAGAGAGTGCCAGAGCTAGTATCTTCGTAAAAATTGTATCAGATACGTTTAAATATTTACGACTGTATAAGGACAATATGTTTAAGTTGATGTAGACGTTATTAAATAAATGAGTGGAGAGTACCAGCTTTGTTTAACATTTAATGTATAAAATCCTTAGAGCTTAGGTCGACAATGTTGTTCGGATATTAAGAAGGTTTTAGACGTATATTGGGAATAGAGATACAAAAATAGTATTTTACGTGAACACTGTGGAAGTACAAGATACAACCAAAACTTGAGATATGATCATAAACACATAAAGTATGAAACAATTAATTCAAATGTATTTTGTGTATTTCGATTTTCAGGAAGACATACGAACAATCTGTAATGAGCAAACGCAGTAATAGCACTTCTTAAGGAGGTCGTCATGGTAAAAATATCAAGGTTTCACCTAATTTCGTTTGACGGAAGTGTTTATTTTTTGTATACAAGATTTAAATACTGAAGAATTCGTAAGCCAGAGTAGCACATGCCAAATTTTCCCACGCCAACAAATGAAGTTCAAATATGGTATATAGCACAATAGTGTAAATAAAAAGCAAAACTTGTATTATTTTTACTGGCAAGGTGATATCAGTTATTTCCAATATATTAAAGAGTTATAAAGAGTTCTATTCAGAGAAGAGTATATCATGATATCTTTTCAGAAACACATTCAACACCGTGACAAGAGCTAGGATGAAGCAAGTAAATGAAGCCTATGGTATTGTATGACCACCCAGGTATCAAATACACTGGAATTTATACTATAGTTCTAAAGAGAAGAAAGTCGTCTAAGAGATATCGTCCCCAATCAAAAATGTCTAGTTATGTGAAGNTTATACTATAGTTCTAAAGAGAAGAAAGTCGTCTAAGAGATATCGTCCCCAATCAAAAATGTCTAGTTATGTGAAGAAAAAAAACCTACTTATTACAATTATGATTTTACATTTATGAAAACAGAAGCAGACGTAGAAGCTGTTCTGATTTAATAATTTAGATAGCTGAAGAGAGAAAAATTTAATGTGTCTGATACAAATGTTTGAAAGAGTAGCCGGCCCTAACCAGAAACCAGTTATTAATTCTTATCCGTCATAANAATGTGTCTGATACAAATGTTTGAAAGAGTAGCCGGCCCTAACCAGAAACCAGTTATTAATTCTTATCCGTCATAAATCAATAGAAAAGTTTAAGTTTTGTATGCAATGCACATCGCTAATAGAAATATTTGAAATGGTTCCAGGACTAAATAAATTTCCAATTTTTAGTTTCATCACTCACGTAAATTGCCATGTTGCTGGCAGAATCAAAATATATTTTACTCAATAATTAACGCTGGAATTAAGTTACGAGGATGTGACGTACACNTTTATTTCAAATATTTTGGAACTTATTCACAGCGGAATTTCCTCACCATAACTTCGAAGTTACCTTGTTCCTTGAAGTTGTTGGTGGAAGGCCTACCTCAACTTACAACGCAAGGGTCAACCGTTTCAATCTCGACTAAAGAATGGCTGTAGGTGCATTTTTAGACACAAGTCAATGTTTAGTTAAACTTTTTAAGGCAACGCCTTAAATAATTAAATTACTCACATTAAATCACAGATGCAATTACGAAAAACCAACATACTTATCAATTTTATCAAGATATAAAACCGCAGAGTTCCGTTGACGCACATGGAAAGTTAGAAAAACGTTTAAGTCGTCTTAAATGCCGATATATGGGCCTTCTTCAAACGTTTCGTAGCAACAGTTACTTTAAGGTTTATACTATGTTACTTTATTTANATGCCGATATATGGGCCTTCTTCAAACGTTTCGTAGCAACAGTTACTTTAAGGTTTATACTATGTTACTTTATTTAAAAAAAAAAACTTTTATATAATCTAAAGTGGGTTTGAAAAAATCAAATTTAGTAACTTGTGTACACTGTCTCTTATAAAGCTTAACATTTTAAGGCAACTCCTTATAGTATATTGAAAATTGTAGCGGCGCTACTTACACCAAAAATATAATGGTAGAATGTAGCTCTCCTTCTTACGCCATGGAGTCGTGAGTTCACGTTAAATACTCGTCCTTTTNAAAAATATAATGGTAGAATGTAGCTCTCCTTCTTACGCCATGGAGTCGTGAGTTCACGTTAAATACTCGTCCTTTTACCAGCGTGCTTTTGGATCATTAACTTTTTCAATACTTAACACAAATTTAATGAAGGACTAACTGCCGACACAAACAGAAATGGCACCAATATGAAATTGAAAACAATAATTAAATTTTGCTTACATTAATATGAAAACATAGTAGGAATAAATTCATTCATATGATTGGCAATTAAAAATATGCCACAACAATATAATGCGATATGCGTTTTCAACGAAAAGAGGCCACGGGAACCAATACAATTAGAGGGAATTGTCTGTTCGTATACAAGGCAGTGATGCATTCGCTCATATACCCGTGACAAATATACACAAAAGGAATTAATATTTAATTAGCCGATGTGTTCAGTCCATTTTGCAGAAACGTATTCTTTGTGTGCAATCCTTTTTTAAAAATACTCGTGTATTGTCTGTCAGTCCTGCCGTAATTGTAATGGTCGCGGTATTAATTATTTAGCACACTACTATCTTCATTATTGCAACAATAATTTAAATGTTGACTTCACACAACAAACAGCTACTTTTTGCCAGTACTAGCAAATGCTTGTTTGCAGTCCTCTTTCATTTGATGGCCGTACAATATCACCGGAGGATGTTAGCCGTATGATGGCAATTAAACGGTTATGTCCATATCCTTCACAACGCAGTAAAAACGTTACTAATTACTTCCGCCCACTTGAACAGACCAATGTTTAATGTACGCACATAGCCTACCGTTCGGACTTATAAAAATTAAAGCAAACTTATTAATTACATGCATACAAATCAACCAATATCAAGCAATATATATATAGTGACTAAAAGTGAAAACTATTAGAGCGGTATGTGTTGCGTAAAATAAAAATTATGCATTTTAAGTTAATAATCAAGCTAACTTTAAATTACTGATTACGTTTATTATGTCATGATAAAAATCCTTGTAACATTTGAACAGTTTGGAAAATATGTCATTCTCAGTTGAAGAATAAATAAGCACTATTAAAATAAATACTCGAAAAATTTCCACGCCCCTGGCCTATCCATACAGTAACATCAGCAGCAAAGCGCTGAATGTAGATTCGCTTCTTGTCGACTTATTACTTGTGTTTCAGATATTTATTATTCAAGATGATTACGGTTGGCTTCCTCTAGTGAAAGCAGTCTCGATAGGAGCATATTCTTGTAACAGAGTAACGTTTGCAATTAATTAACTTGATAGTTTTTATGTACTTCCGCGTAATTAATGCACAACGTGCTAACTAATGGGCACTGAAAGTGGATGTCTTTGTTTCATACGCATATTTAAAAGAATTTACGTGAAAGCAAAATACTGGTGTCTGCAACTGAAGTGCAGCTTGATAAACGCGTGTATGTTGCTTGCTGGTACTCTGAAAATTTCATTCATATTGCAGGCATAGAAACTATGCTAGAAAAAGAACCATTATAGGTTTCGTCGTGGTCACTTAATCGTGAAAGATGTTTAAATAATTTACACAGCAGGTATATTTTAGAAGATATAAAAAAATTAGGATGTGTGACATTTGGGAAGTAAATATACCCATGGAGAGCATTGTGACGGAGTAGGTAATGCATCCTGGGCGACAGAACTTCAAGGCGAAGCCCGTAGCTGCCCGACTGTAGGGAGGAGCGGCGATGGATTGCGAGGCCGGGAAAATGGGAGTCCCCCGAGAAAACCCGCCAGTCAGCGGCAACGCTCGCCACGTAACGCGAGCGTGAACCATCCGGAAGTCGAGCCTTGTTCGTGCACAGGCTTGATCACCACATCGAGAGAAAAAACATAGTTCCAAGTTCCAAGTATGTTTTCTTGAACAGAATTTGTTCATGCTGAACGACGTTTTGTTCACGAACACATGTTTGGTTGTTCCGAAATCACCTTTATGAATGTATTCACTGGGTGATTGGCACTAACTCGAATATACATCTCGAGACTTGTTTGTTGTCTCTGTGACAATTAGGATAAAACAGCGCTTTCATGGTTACTTCCAACATATCTGAAGCCTTGCTTCAGTTCTTCTTTTCAGGCTACGCAAACAAGGCCTAACTAAGTCAAGGAAATTTCACCTACGGAACAACGCACCACATTTGTTCGCACTTAATTCAATAACATTTTGCATCAGAACTATTTCTTACTAGGCATTACACAACACACCTATTTTCTCTCCATTTTTGTTATTATTTATTTTAAATAATTTTCTCATTACTTATAGATAAAATATAAGTAAAAGTTCACTTAACTCAAAAAAAATAATATGCTCTCACGTCACAGAAAGGAAAATAACCAAATACTTCAGACATCGGGCCATTTTTCAAAGTTTTAATTCAAAAAGTGTGAATTTAACGCAATTAGACTATAGCATCGTTTGTTTGGAATCGTAATACAAGTACAAACAATTGCAATATGCATAAAAAATGAACAGAAAAAAATGTTTTAAATTGAAATTATATAATTATATACATATATATTAATTTGCCTTATATTTGACTTGTTATAAAATTAAATTAGAAACCACTTCAGCCAAGATCCCCGAGACCTGGTTTAAACACAGGCTGTAAACAAAACTATTTTGTACGTGCTGTCGCTCAAATGTCCAGTTGCAAACGAACGAGGGCGGGAGAATCGCTTGGTTTTGAGAAACGAAATATTTAGATGCTCCTAAACACACAGTTAGTTTGGTTGCGCCAAACTAAATTTTTGTTTTATTCAACGAGAAAGGTTTCCTCGGTGTTCCCGGGAGCAAGGGCACTGTATTGCGATTGTTCTTAGAGTTGAGTGTCTCCATTTAATGTGACTTCGAAAACTCGTATAAAATGTCACCATAACGTGAGCATTAATATTTTCAAAGTATTTACTGATGGAAAATGAAACCAAGATTTTTTTTTTTAACTTTAAACTTATTTTCATTTAAGCTGACAACCTTTAATTTTTTTTAAAGACCAGAGGAGTCATTTGCATACTTTTATTGTGTCCAGGGCCACTGAAGGAAGACGATTCCTCTCGTCCTCTCTGTTGGTTTACCTATTATTTTCTCTGGTAATTTATGTGGTTCCTGTGTTGTTCGAGGTGTTGAATTATTTGGTATAAGAATCTATATAAAGTGCCAGAGCGAGTATCTTCGTAAAAATTACTATCAGATACGTTAAAATATTAACGACTGTATAAGGACAAAATATTATATATATAGATTTTCTAGTGTAATATGGGTGTTCTATTTTCGTTTCAAAAGAAACCCTTCAGGTTAAGAATTATCAAAATTTGTATTGCTTAGATTAATTTATTAAAATACGTTTTCAGAAATCTAGCCAGAAAAATGTTCTGGATTTTGCAAGTAGCAAGATGAAACAAAATTTCATACCTGCGGTTAGTCTCAGTCCATCATTGTTTAGAACTAAATATGTTAATGTCATATATGCAAAAATATAATATGTATTTCTTTTTTAAATATATAAAATAAAATAATTTAAAATTGAATAAAACAAACATAAATACTGAATCTGAAATCTAGACCTACGCCACTGCAGAGCCTTGTTTGACACAAATAATCCAGAAAACATCGTGAAAATATAACAAAGCCCTTGATATCGGGAGTCAGTAACATACTTCGTTAATTTAATTACCCTAATTCAAATAATAATTGTTATTAAATATTTATATGCAACCATATTAAAACGTTTCCCTGATTAATGTTACAACAAAAACACCGTTTATATTTTACGACTTGCGAAATTTGAATCTCTCTTATATTCTTTCAATAACAGCGTAAAACTTAAAAATGTATATTCCATTTAAAGCCAATTTTTATTCAGCAACTCTCCTCTTATTAACGACATCAGATTACATAATTACGTATTACAAGGCTTTATATATATATATATATATACCCTGCCATACTCATTTAACGTATTTAACAGAGACGTTAACAAAAAAATGTGCATAAATACTCCAATTTTACAAATTCCACTATATATTCGATTAAGTAATAAATGCGCACTAAAAGTATTACTTAGCTATTCACTTTCCTGTGTCCGGAGTATTTTTCATGAATTAATAAACAATGGTAAATAAGTAATATTTGTATCGCATTTATTTTACTGTGAACGGAATTAAATACCACGTGTTCATAGCACGCGTTTCAATTGCATTTTTTAAGCAATATATTTGCAGCAAAAAAAACGGTAATTTACAGTAAAAAAAATTTTTGATCAGTGGATTAAAAATATTGTGTGAATACACAGCTCAGATTTCCCAATAAAATGGAAAATATTAAAAGAAATGCAGCGTGGCTTCATTTAGATTTTTTATTGCACTTTATTTTTGACAACCGCTATAAAAAGTTACAGAAATTTTTTTAATTAAACACGATTTCAAATTAACTGAAGATTTTTTTTAAACGCATTTACTTCATAACATATTCTCACGAAATATGTACCAAACGCCGGTATCACGAACCATTATATTCCTTCCCTATTGGTTTGCCAAATCCCTCATACCGGCCGAAAACACGAAGTATGAAGGAAAAATATCTTCAAGCGCGGAAAGTTTGACAAAGTAAAACAACAGCTGATTTACGGTCAAAGCCAACGGACCATTACAAAGAATGTAGAAGTTACAAGAGGCCAAGACTCGGAAAATACAAAATGTTCCGCGCACTTTCTTCTATAGTTTCGAATGATAAACGAGATAGAAGGTTATGAGAGGAAGTAATTAGTAAAATTTTTCCCATTAATATTTCGAAGCTACGAATGAATGCGAGAAGAAAAAAAAAACACTCGGGCAACAATTGTTAAACGAAATTATTCTTAACAACGAGGAAAATAATTACATTTCAGGAGATTTTTATTATCATTGTTTAAGCATAAATATGTTCAACTTGTAAAACCAATTTTATTACATAATTTTATATATATTGTAGATAAAAACAAAATAATCTCCCACTCTTACTGTAAGCATGAAACAGACACTTAGAGAACGAAGTGACGTAATAAACTAAAATCGAAACAGCCAAAACTGCTCCAAATCAGCTCATTTGACTGCGGGTTTGTTGGATGTGCGCCACTTAAATCAGCAAAATTCTACTGATAACTTTAGTTTCTGGTTTTCTCTGGTACTAAGTGGTTTACACTGAAACCTAGTCGAGCAGTAAAACCTCAGTGAATTACACTAGTTCGACAGCAGATAACCACTCATTTAACAGAATATTAAGTAAATTAATTGTTCTTTTGTTTAGAGTTACTTCTCATATTTTGTAAAATTATTTGCTAGTAGTTATTTAAACTTTAAATGATTTCCGACATGTTGAGAGTCTATTCAAGTTTATACATTTTTATTTTGAAGGTTACTACAGGCAACGCACATTTACGTTAAGAGAAACATATTCACAGAGTGAAGCCATACTTAATTCCCACGATTTCCAAACGGATAAGCTACTTCCCGACTGTTATTTGATTGATTTGAAACACTGCGTTTTAAAACAAAGCCCGGGCGAGAATGTAAATAAGCCATTAGCAGACGATTCGGGCGCGACTTGCGTTGGGACGATGCGCACAAGAATGGTTTATTTCCCAGCTAGTTCGACCGCGTGGCAACATGACAAAACAAAACTCCTCTACACTTGCAAAACATTTCCCTCGCACGACGAAGACGCGCGTGAGCAGCGGGTGGTCGGAGCTCACGTCGAGATCTTGAGAGCCGATGAGGATGAGGCGAGGTGAGGATGGAGCAGCGCTGGAATGAAAGGACTGCACGATTCTCACATGCGAAGAGCCGGGAGCGACCCTGATGGGAATTCGAACCCGGTTCGCCTGGGTAGGAGGCGGGTAGTCTAACCACTAAGCCACCGCGGCCCCACGTGGCGGACTGCGTGAGACTTCCCGTATACGAGCTGCACCACTAACGCCGAGACACCAAGCCCGTACAACCTTTACAAAGCTATTGACAACACCGCTAATTACATTCGAAATTTGAATCAGTGAGGATTTCACCGTTTAAATCAGTTAACAGTACCTGAATGATTCAACAGACAACAGTCGCTTCAGTGAATTTAACTGGTGAGCCAGTGATAAATGCCAGTTTTCCTTCACTTATTGATTCAGTGACATTTTCCACTGACATCAGTTTTTTTTCACTCATTTTCAGTGTTTTGTTTTTTGACTGGTGGATCATTTAAACAGCGTGTAAAAATAGCCGTCAAACAATTTTTAAAAATGGCATTTAAACAACGTGTATAAAGTAAATATAACAACCAATAATCTAATAAAACCAATACAAAATACTTTCTAAAATGTGTTTCGTCTTTCATAACACCATTTTTACGAGGTAATATCATCATTCAGCATTTCATTCCGTATTTACGTTTTCCATTTGGTTTTCATGTAATCATCACAGCGCTGTGTTCGAAGGTTTAAAATACGTTAAATGTGGTGAAGAGAGTGCACTCATATGTACTATTTGTTTGATTAATAATGACGTTACCAATCAAAGTAAAAACGGAAATGAAGGGCAAACAATTTAAAACTACATACTTTTGTTACGGAAATATAAAAGATATCCTTACCCTTCAGAGGTAGCGTTGGCTTGGTAACGCAGTTGGTTCGGTAACGTTCTAAGAGCGGGGTGAGAATGTTGTGGGTTCAATCCCGGCCACCCATGATTTAAATTATTATTTTACTTTTTTTAATCTGCGGTAAATTGTGCTATATAAATTGTTATTATCGGAAATATGTTTATTTCCCGTAACGACTAGGCCAAATCCGATAAANGGTAAATTGTGCTATATAAATTGTTATTATCGGAAATATGTTTATTTCCCGTAACGACTAGGCCAAATCCGATAAAAACAATACTTAATTCGTCGCACGCAGTTGCCAGTCACTTATTCAACCAGTTGTTTTCCACCGATTCTAAGAGGGGCCGTTTTCACTGATTCGAGTAGGTGGATTTCGCTGGTGTTTTCCATTGATTCATGTTTAGAATGTGACAACGCGAGACCTCGACAGTTGTAATGGCAGCGAGTCAATGACGGGGGCGTGCGCAGATAGACGGAAATCAGTCTATCTCATCTACAGTNGAATATCGAATCATTCCGCGCGAGTATCGCATTATTCCTGGGAGAGGCGTCGAGCAGCGAAGAGTTCCACAGCCCCTCCCCCACGCCGGTAATGCAACACCATCCCCTGACGAGACGAAAGGTACGCCCACCCCCACCACCTACCCTCCTTCCACTAGGGCGCAGATTGATGGCGTAGACGAGCCACGTAAGCCCTTTTATAAATGCGCGCGAAGGAAGCAGGAATCGTGCTTATGAGACATCCATCATAGGAAATGGATCACGAAGGCTTCCTTTTTTAACTTTTTTTTTTGCACCCGGGGCCCCGCCTTTTGCCATTCCGTCCTCGTTCCTTGCTCGCTATCCTCGTGTCCTCCTCCCCCACCCCTCTTCCACTTCCGGAGTGATCCTGCCTGGAATCTCCCCCCTCCCCTCCATTTTGTACGCACGCGCGGGGAAGGACCTTCCTACAACGTCTGGTTAGTTATTCAACTGGTCGCCGGGGCGAGCCCAGGATAGGGTGCCCAACCCCCTTCAACCCCTTCTCGAGCAATCCCCCCTTAACGTATCCAATTACGGCTCCCNGTACAGGGCTTCCTGGGACCCACCCTCCCCGCGTCTTCGCGAAGTTCGTGCGCTCTTCGGCAGCGCCACGTTCAGCGGAACCGGCCTCGCTGTCGTGCCCGTTATCAGCACGCCGATTGGCAGACGTGACCGATCCGCTCGCACCTGCTCGCTCCCGTCGTCGAGACCCGAGGTAGTTGAGGCGTGTGTGTGGAACAGCGCCGGAATGTAAAAGGCCCCGGGGGGAACGGGAGATCCCCGAGGAAACTTGCCGACTACCAGCATCGTCCGGCACGATTCTCACTTGCGAAAAATCCGCGAGGGGCCTGACCGGGGATGGAACCGATTCACCTTTGGCGGGAGGTGAGCAGTCTAACCGCTCAGGCCACCGCGGCCCCCCGCACACTTCCGTCGTGCACTCGGCTGAGACTGTGAGAAGTCCCGCGTTCGATTCTGGGTTAAGGCGTAGATGAGTAAACCTTAGGAGTCGATGGGACATGTTTAATTNGTGAGAAGTCCCGCGTTCGATTCTGGGTTAAGGCGTAGATGAGTAAACCTTAGGAGTCGATGGGACATGTTTAATTGCGATAACAACTTTTAACTTAATTGTTGCCTTTAGAAAAAAATTTTATATATCATCTTAAAAGCAGACAGATGTGAAAAAAATACCATTTTATAAATTTTGGCGCCATAATGAGATGTAACAATTATACGACTTTGTAAATTCCTGGATCCCTGGGACATAATTTGTTGAAGACAGTTTCAGTAAATGGAGGTGTTATTAGTCAGANACTTTGTAAATTCCTGGATCCCTGGGACATAATTTGTTGAAGACAGTTTCAGTAAATGGAGGTGTTATTAGTCAGACTGCTGTTATTAGTATTTATTCATCACCTGTTTTGTCCTCTCGTAAGAAAAGTTTGATCTTGGTAATGATATATGGTTATACAGAAAATTAATTGGTACTACTGACAATTTGCATTTTCTTAGTCGTGTAGAGTTTGCGTATAATTCATAAATGCCAATAAAGTTTGATTGACCGATATCGGTTCAGTGGTTCTCATTTCATGTTTCAAGGTTATGAACTTACAGATTTTGAGCGATATAAGACTTTGCGTGACGAATTTAAAGATTTACCATGGGAGGTAACGCTGGAGTAGATGCCTTTTTAACCTGGGATGTCTTATCTGTTTGTTTGGCTTATCAGTGGCAAGTTTGTGCAAGTTCAATCATTTGCTCTTGCACCTTTGCAAGAAAGAAACATACACATGCCCCACCCACGCGCCTTGCAATCAACCTTATAAAAACTGTAGGGACCGTCAGTGAATCCTCAGGGCAGCTCCCAAAATGCCAAGAAGACAATACCGCACCAGAAGATATTATCCACGAACAGTGCATCGTAATATCCTAAGTGTTATGCTAAACAATATTAGAAATTTTATTAATGATAACTCTAATTAACGAACATGCGGACATGGAACAAATCAAGCTCATGCACTGTGGGATTACATCTACCCAAAGAGAGGTTTCTTAAATTGAACAACTAAGAGCTCGTAATCTTACAAGTGTGAGACAGAATGAAAGGGTTAGTGATGGAATGCATTGGTATAAATAATGGGAGGACAGCCAGTCAGAATGAAACATTTCAAGACACAAATGAAACGAGATCTAGTGAGGACAAGGAATTGATGAGCNGAGGACAGCCAGTCAGAATGAAACATTTCAAGACACAAATGAAACGAGATCTAGTGAGGACAAGGAATTGATGAGCAATGAGTAGAGTAACATAGACAGTGAAGAAGATGAATTATTGTCTCTTTCGTTCANATGAGTAGAGTAACATAGACAGTGAAGACGATGAATTATTGTCTCTTTCGTTCACCGGTTCGTAAAATAATTCCACCTGGAATATAAACGTGTAGTATTTCGAAAACTACTGAAATGAATCCCCTGAAAAATTGGACAAGCATAACATACTAAAAGAAAACATAAATTAAGACATTAAAAAATAATACGGCAATAAATTAACATAGTTACTACGTTGTCATTTGTTAAATACTTATTTCAAAGAAACTAATTTGAACGCAAATGGTCGGCCACGCTGTCTGCAGTAGTCAAACGATGCACCTTCTCTCGAACTTTGCAAGTTGTTCATACCTGTGTCGAATGCGTCATAGAGTCATGTTAGCTAATCACTGACGTTCACTTTACACACACCGAGTGTAGCTCACACAGCCTCGTCCACAACAAACATTCACATTACGATGTTTTGAGCGGAGNCACTTTACACACACCGAGTGTAGCTCACACAGCCTCGTCCACAACAAACATTCACATTACGATGTTTTGAGCGGAGTTACTCTTACTGCTGACATATCTACGAGGTTAATCGCAGCAGAACTTAAATAATTCGTAATATTACTCGCGATGGCGCTGTAATGCAACAACATCAGGGTCATCGCCAACGGAATTCATTAAAACTGGAGTCACAACTATAGACAAAAGATGAGGTCGACCGATCTCGCTGGCTGCTCACAACCAATCTCCGTGCCAAAACATTAAACTGATGTTCTGCCAACACGCCTAGCTAAAACAACATGGTTTGAATCATAGTTTAGAAAACTGATTTGTAAAAAAATTGCATCGAGATGTAAGTATATACTTCCTCTAACCAATTTTTAATGCAGTTTTATTAAATTCAAATCGGTAAAAGTATTTTTCATATAACAGTGTTCGTCATTTAAAAATTAAAAACACTTTCATCACTGTTGACCATGTTACTTTGACAGTTGTGTTCGTTTGGAGTATGTCAATGTTGGGTACATGCGTAAAAGAGTAATAAGAGGTCTACCTCATCTTTAGTATGGGCTCACAACCATCCGTCTAATCCGTTAGCCACCCGTCCGTCAGCCAGTCATCCGTCTGTGCTTTCGTCCGTCTGTTGAAAGCGATTCACAACAATCCGTCTTCCATCAGTCCTTCTGTACGCTAATATTTCAGTCTGACAACTTAACATCGCGATCTTTCTTTAGTTGGAGGTATATTTGGATTGCAAAAACATTTTCTAAAGATAAACGTTTCGGGGGATAATTTTTTTACGTGACGAGAATTTATACTGAATTATTGTTTACATTTAAAAATTCCTGAATTTATCACCAAATATATACAGGCACATATCCACCGCCTTGCATTTTATTTCTAAATGCGTATTCGCGTCTACGGAATGTCGTCAGAAGGCGGTGGTCCATCCATAGGTTAAAGTTTGACAAATATTTGACGGATTGACGGATAGAACGAAAAGTTGCCCTGCGGTTAGTTGAAGATCACGTGACCGCCGAACGGAAGGGCAAATGACGGCTGTGACGGATGGCTGTCAGCCTACCTTAAGCAGGTTTGTAAATATTTGTCCCTATAAATTAATACATCTTATTTAACATGAACTATATTCTATAGGAGCTAAGTTATTCTTGTCATTGTTTGCAGTGCATAGTAGGAATGTCCTTGGTGTTAAAAAAAAAATATTGTTGTTCTGGAAATGGCAGAAATATAAGAGACTTGTTTTGAATTCATTTTATGTAAGTAATTTATTATTACTTTATTAAAAAACCCTAATTGAAGTAATCAGAAGTTTTCAAATTATTACTCAACTGTCAGTTTCTTGTTAATCGCTATATCTCAAAATTCCTGTTATTAAGCTCCATATTTTAATGTCTAGAACTGTTGTTACAAAGGTAAATAATTTTATTGTTTCTAAATTCAAAATACAGTGATTTAGGGATATCATAGTGCTGTATAGAAAATTTCGCCCCTTGTGTAGATAATTCTTTTGGGGGGTGGCTATTTTTACGGCAGCGCTTTACATAGATACATATTTTTGTAAATATATGTACAGAAATGTGTCCCGTTTCTACTGTCTCTCTCTCTCTCTCTCTCTCTCTCTCTCTGCCTGCACGTCGTCGAACCTATCCCTTTCTTAAAATCCACGCACGCAGTATTTCAATTTTTAAACACACGCGACATTATTCCGGGACGTGCGTAATCGCATCGTCAAGGGTCATCGAAGAAAGTGCAGCGAATTATTCCAGAGAGTCACACTGCATCTTTCATCTTGGACTGTAATTTTTTTTTAATGTGAGGTGAGAAATTAGAAGTGTTCATCAGACTTGGTCTGTAAATGGGGACTGCAAACCCCTTTGTGAAACCCACTGTCCAGAACTCGTGGCCAGAACTAAGTCCATAACCTTTATTGGATGTCAATCAGAAACTCTTACCTTACGGAAAATGCATTAGATTTCCCCCATTTACTGTGCAACAACTACATCGTATCATTTTCTTTTATAATCTACTCTCTCTCTAAGGCAGTGGTAGTTTCGAAGTGCAGTAGAGGAATAAGAGCTTCGAGTCACAAAAAACTCAAACACAATTAGGAGCAATGAAGTAGGGAGATATGCTGTAGTTAAGGCGTTTCAAAAACGTCTAGAACAAAACTGACTAGACCACATTGTATTCCACGCCTTTGACATCACGCATACAGGATGTATCAGTACAGCGGTTACAAACTTTCAGGAGAGATGGAGTACACCTAGACGATAGGAAATCACATAGCAATGCACGGTCGGAAACGCTTTCCTGGCGCGCTAGTGACGATACAAAACACAAGAAAGGAAGGACACGAACAGGGTGAGAGAACATGTTTATTTTCTTAGTACAGCAAAAATGCTGGGACGTCTTTGGCTGGTGTACGCGATAGATGTTGCTACGCAAACCGAAGCAACAGATGACCCTGTTTGTGTCCTTCCTTTCTTGTGTTTTGTGTCGTCACTACCGCGCCAGGAAAGCGTTTCCGACCACGCATTACTGTGTAATTTCGGATAGTCTAGGTGCACTCTACCTCTGCTGAAAGCTTGTAATCGCTGTACTGATACATCCTGTATATTCACCACTTCGTAGTATTATGGGTAAACTTCAGCAGTTTAAACAAAAATGTGATGAATTGACCAGATTTTAATTACTGCTTTACTCATGTCCTGCTCTCGATAAACAAAGGAAGATCGTAGTTATTTTGCACCAAGCTCGGGGCGAAGCAGATTATCTCTCACTGGCCAGAATTAAAAAATTTTAACTGTCCGTAAAATTTACAAAACACACAGATCGGTACCTGAGGAATTTTGTACCTTATAATTTCAATGGAACTTGTGAAATATGAATTACGTGAGCTGGAACTGAATGGTAATATATCATATTTGTCACACGTGGTGATTTTAAGACACGGTCAAAGACTTATTATAGTTGAGGGTTATACTTATCTCTAACTGTCGAGATGCTCCATGGCTTGTGTCGTACAGTGAAACCAAGCGAATATATACCTCATTCTAGCAAAATGTTCTGTACAATTTTTTCATAGATGGCGTTATACATACATTTTATAAACCTACTATCCTCAAAAGCTAACTGTTTGAGCACACTTTTCAATATAAATTTTTATGTGCGCTTCCATCTGGGGGTTAATGTTCTAGGCGCAGAACGCGATTAATTCGGTACATGATAAGTGCAGTATCAAAGAGAGAGACCTACCATTTTTCTCCACGCGTCACACAGTTCTCTCGCGGCGTGAGTGCGAATGTAATACTTCCCGTCAGCCATTTGGCGGTACACCAGGAGTAGGCGCTAGGGGTGGGTCTCACGTAGGCGATCCTGACACTCGATAGGGGAAAAAAAATAAATCTACTTCGGCAAGGAATAAGTGTGTGTGCGCGTATCTTTACTGGCATGCTGCCAAGATGTACCTTCTCTCTTCCTGCTGCCTCGCTAATTCCCTGCTAAAGTGTTGAAATGCACGTTCGATTTTACCATACTGGTGGACCCGTTGCTCGATTACCAGACTGCAGTGTTTCGGCCATGATATTTCAGACGCCGCGAATTTTAATATTGTTAAAAGACGCCTGAGCGGTATATCCGAGTTCGGGAAGGATGGCCAGGTCTTCATAAAATTAAAAGAACCAAATTTGATTTTTAATTTATTGACATTGCTATTATTTACAACAATAACCTATATATCTCCTCCATTACTTTTGTTATTTACAGTGAGCGAAATATTTAATTTACATATCAACACTAATTAAAGTCCTTTTCAATGCCTCTATACTGGTTTTCACAATCATTATAAGCACATGTTCAGTCTTTCTATTGGCATCATTCCAAATGTCATACACTCAGGCATCCAGTTATAGTCCTGCCCGTCAGTCGCACTCTTCACTGTACCGATGCTTGCAGTCCGCAGACTTCACTCCCGCTTATCGCTCTCGCCGCTACTCGTCGCTCTGCTGGCTCGTCGTCTTCGCTGGCTTGTCGCTTAAGGTCGCACAATCCTACCAACTCTTGACTCTCAAAAACTATCGGCTTGGAGGTCGATCGCAACTTAAATAATATCGATTGTGTGAAATATTTTAAACATACGCCACTGCTGCACGAGGTCGTCATAGAAAAACCAAGTCTGAGACATGAAAAAACACGAAATATTTGCAGACAGTAGCCGCAGTCAAAATATAAAAATTAAAAGTATGATAAATACCACAAGGAATTTCGTGACATAAATGACAATACAGAAAACAATAAATTTAATGGCACAACGAATTATCAAATGAAAAAAAAATACTCAAAAACCAAGGAAAACCCAAATAAATACAGCACAGACGAGTGCAGAGACAAGGACAAAAATTTGTTCGCACAAGAGAAAATTACGCATCGATGAAGTAACAGCCACAACAATAGACGACACAAAGATAACACAGAAGAACACAGTTGGATTCAATAAAATGGAAAACGTGAAAAAAAAATTACAACTATGCTGTCTTAGTTGTGATGTACTTGGGTTTTATCAAATTTTCCATTTGGCTATAAAGGGTGGAAGTAATTGACCAACCCCCTTCCCAACTGGTCTAAATAATGTTCGTAAAACTTTGCATACCGCTATCTCTATCCTTGGGGTAAACGACCTTTTAAGACGGACAAAGTTTTTATTCCGCAGGGTATCAGTGTTACGAAGACGAAAATGAGATCGCTACGGGAATAACCATGAAACATTGCAGTTACTTAACTTTCGTGTTGAGCCTGCAATCTTTAAATCGTAAACTTGATCCTGAATGCATCAGGCGACTTTGGCAAATCTAAACGCCTTTCCTTTCCTAATGTGCAAGTTGTTGGTCGAGTTCACGTACAGCGACCGTACAATAACCCCGCTTTCCTGGTGGCACACAAAGCAACTCGGAAGGCGAGACCAGGTAGAGTGAGCAATCAATAACGCGGTGTGGTGTAGTGTAGTGTAGTGCAGTGCGTTCGAACAGCTGGCGTGTGTGATCTACTTACACGGTGCAGACTGGTGCAGCTCCGGCTCTGATGGTAATCTAATGGGGCGAGACAATGTCCCACGGGGGTTGGCGTGTCTGAGCCGCTGGGCCGATGACTATCGGCTTCGGAAAGCTGCTCGCTCGTGAAAGAAAAAAAACGACGACGCAATTTGTAGTCCGGGGAAAAAAAAACAACTGCTTCTACATCGACGGCGAAACGTTAATTCTGGGACACTGTTCACCAGAGAATAATAAACAGCGCCCTACAGTTACAAAAGAATATTAAGTATCAATCTTCGTTCAAAGCGGAAAAGAAGTTGTCGTTTATTTTTGTGTAATGTAATTCACACAAAAGCAATTGGGGTAAAAAACACAAATTCCATGCCTTTAGCCCTGATGGCACATCTCCCCTTTGCTTCTCTGAGTAAACGCTTACTCTCCTCGGGAGTCACAAATATTGCCAAAACAGTCACGACTAAGCGATGGCCTTTCGCAGTTTAACATCTGCGTATTTTGATATACAATGTGCCTGTTATAATTGAGACCAAATATATCTTTCGCAAACGAAAGAGCATGAAACGGTTCTTCATTCGTAGAAGTCGTTGTATTTTTCCCACTGGAAATTCGCATGATCCCGAAACAGAAAAAACTGGTTTATGAAATAAATTTCAAATCTGAGCATTTATTAACTCACGAAACGCTAGTAACTTTTTTTACCAAATAGCAATGGAATATTTTCCATCTGACATTAATAACAGTTATTATCAAAACATTTCAAAATTGGTAACTAAACTTCACTTTACAACTATGTGGCTTTGAACACAGCTTGTCGTACACTTAAATTACTTAAGAAACCTCTAAAACGCTTATCTAGATCTGAATAACTTCATCAACAGTATAGCTAGGTAATGATTTATTTAATAGTTTAAAAGACAAACTTTGACAACAAAAAACTCTGCACGTAAGCGCAAATATGTGTTCGCAAAAGCTGAATGCTGTATTAACAGTGACGTCAGCAGCAGGTAATGAAAAGTAGATATAGATATCAAAATCTTATTAAAAGTGTAACCTTCAAATTGGTGGCCGCATAATTTAATTTATATGGGTTGAATTTCTGTTTTAAACACAAGAGTGGAGAGTGGATAGATTTGTATGATTCTTAACATCGACGTCTTGAAAACAGATGAGGGTGAAGAGACGTAAGTATGGATCAGCACCGGAATGACGGGAGAAACGGGAGATACCTGAGAAAACCCGCCGACCAGCGGTATCGTCCGGCACGATTCCCAAACGCGAAAATACGGGAGCAACACCACCGGGAATCGAGTCCGGTTCGCCTAGGTGGTTAACTAGTAGTCTATCTACTACACCACCGCGGCCCCTTTAATCGCAAAAATACAAGAATGCATTTTTAAAAAAAATTTATATTTTACTGATAATTTTATTTGTGGCAGTTAAAGAATTAATAACTGTCATTAGGCTCATTTCAGTTGAAAACTTCAGTATTTGATTTAATGTTTTCTTTGTTTCCGATAGTTATCTGCAGGCAGTTCCTTATCAAAGGTGAGATACCAGGCCGTGTCATGTCTGGCACCTACAACTTCCCTGCATGGAAGTCTACGTTGCTTTACCCGCCTACACCATACAGTATTTACAAGACGTCCATCCCTACCTTGGATGGTAGTTTGCATCGCTGTCCGTCCGTGCTGGCTGGCCGGGGCGAACACGTGTATCGCCCTGCGTTGCTGGTGGCCGACGACGGCTGACTTCCGACGACGGTCGACCGACGCACGAACACTGACGACGAGTACAACCATTTTTTTTTGGTGAGTGACGTGGCCACACAGTATTAAGACCACCGGCCAGTAAAACACGTAACTACAAAACGCTCTGCAGAGGAAAACTACAGGATAACAGGCGGATCGAGCAGATTGGCAGAGGCCGATCAACCGGGACTAGAAAGGGCATGAAGCACAGGAAAGACGGACGGTAAGGGCCGCGCCACCGAGTAGACCCTTAGGAATACTGGTGGTACCCACCTCCGACACCTGGACGTCCATACGATGTTCAATCAGACATTGAGAAAGAACATTACTAATCAACATAGGATGCGAGTAAAGCTAATCAACATAGGATGCGAGTAAAGCTAATCAACATAGGATGCGAGTAAAGCACGGGAGGATAGGAAAATGGAAACTGAAACACCAATAGAACGTAAGGAGGGATAAAACTCTTCACGTTTACCCCCCTCCCCCCCCACCCAAGGCTGTAGAATACATAATACGCTATACCACCCACCGGAGAACCACAGACACAAGTCGGGCTGGGAACAATGTGAAGACGCGACAAATGAGCCGGAGAGGCGTTATGGCCCGAGCGGTGTCTGAACGATGTCACGGCCACCCGACGAGAGACCATGACATCACCATGGACCATGGTTGCGTGGGAGACTAGTGACATGTGAGGAAGGATACAAGTCACAACTATGCACAGAATACTGCTCCCAAGTAATAATCCATTCATCAAATCAAGAATGAACTGTTTTATTAAAGCTAATAGAGGAGAATAGCAAATAATGGGGGAATGTTCGCCATGCTACACTGCTAACAAAGCTAACCGATCAGCCTCCTCACTACCCTCAATCCCCACGTGAGAAGGAACCCAGACGAATTCGATCTGGGAGGCGCACCAAGTCGAAACGAGGAAAAGTTCACGTATGGTCCAAATCAAAGGATCCCGTGGCAGAGCAAAGGATTCCATCGATGGTGATAAACTAAAATAATCGCTAACTATTAGAACGTGACCCATGCAACTGACCCGGGCATAAAGAAGGGCCTTATACACCCCACAGTCTTCCGCATGGAAGATTGTAGTGTAGCTGGGCAAACGTGTAAATAAAGAAACGGGAATTCTGTGGGTCATAAAAAGCTGAACCTATCCCCATCAGGCTATTTCGATGCATCCGTGTAGAGACGAATACGAGTCGGATAGGACCCTGGACATTCTAAAAAAGAAAATTGAGTTGAATGTGATGTAATATCTGAAAGAGGAGCAAAAAGAGGTCGTGGACAACGAAAAGCAATTTCGCACGGAAGTCGGTGCATCATGCGAGAGGAGCAAGTGGGAGCCTGTGCAGTGACCTTGGTAAGGGGAATGGGGAGGAGGAGGTTATCCACTGCGCGGGTTGAATTCACCAAGCAATGGTTACGCGTGCGGAGGCCAATAACGGCGAGTCAACGTACGACTATGGAGAGCTGAAGGAAGAATCTGAGCTTCGGAGCGCATGATCACGGCAGGCGTGGAAGGAAACGCACCCGACATTGCACGTAGACGGACAGTTTGGAGACGTTCCAATTTTCCCACCAGCCGCTGTGAAAGACCAGTCACCACGGGGCTCCCGTATTGTAAGGCCGTTCGAATTGTAGACACATGAAACGTGCGCGGGATGAAGGGACCTGCACCAGCACTTAGCAAGGGCTTGTGACCGCGATTACAGCAGCAGGACCACGCCGTCCGCTTGTAGAATACAGACTCGCACAAGCTCCGGTGATGTGAGGCGCCACTGGCGTTGTCGCTGCTTCCGCGTTGGCTACATTGGCAGGCCAATCCCAGACGCTTGAAGACGACGCGATGTGGCCGGAAATTTTGGGCCGGAAAGATTTTTATTAATGTGTATTTCTGGAGCAATCCATGCCTCTAGAGGTTGCCTGCCACGTGTGTGGAAGGGGTTTATAAACCCTGGCTGGGGCCGNTTTCTGGAGCAATCCATGCCTCTAGAGGTTGCCTGCCACGTGTGTGGAAGGGGTTTATAAACCCTGGCTGGGGCCGAGGAAGAGAGGAATTGTCTTCCGTCAGTGGTCGTGGGCACAATAAAAGATAAGTATGCAAAAGACTCCTCAGGTCTTTAAAAAAATTATAGGTTTCAGCTTAAATGAAACTGAGTTAAAAGTTAAAAAAAAAAATACTGATTTCATTTTCCAGCAGTAAATACTTTGAAAATATTTATGTTCACATTATGGTGACATTCTATACGAGTTTTCGAAGTCACATTAAATGGAGAATTTTTCTTTTAACTGTCGTAGCGAAATAGTTTTGGACTTTTAAATGAAAGTTCATATTTTGGAACGGAACCTTTATGGGGGTTTAGATAGTTAATGTTATGATTGAATGCTCCATATAAAAAAAAATGTTTCATAAAAAATTATATTTGTGCTCGATGTGGAGCGAAAATATTGCTATTCCATCGTTTTTTAANTTTCTGGAGCAATCCATGCCTCTAGAGGTTGCCTGCCACGTGTGTGGAAGGGGTTTATAAACCCTGGCTGGGGCCAAGGAAGAGAGGAATTGTCTTCCGTCAGTGGTCGTGGGCACAATAAAAGATAAGTATGCAAAAGACTCCTCAGGTCTTTAAAAAAATTATAGGTTTCAGCTTAAATGAAACTGAGTTAAAAGTTAAAAAAAAAAAAATACTGATTTCATTTTTCAGCAGTAAATACTTTGAAAATATTTATGTTCACATTATGGTGACATTCTATACGAGTTTTCGAAGTCACATTAAATGGAGAATTTTTCTTTTAACTGTCGTAGCGGAATAGTTTTGGACTTTTAAATGAAAGTTCATATTTTGGAACGGAACCTTTATGGGGGTTTAGATAGTTAATGTTATGATTGAATGCTCCATATAAAAAAAAAATGTTTCATAAAAAATTATATTTGTGCTCGATGTGGAGCGAAAATATTGCTATTCCATCGTTTTTTAATAAAAATTTCTAATGTGTTTTTTAATTATTAAAATACGTTAATATATATATAACGTAACAAGAAAAAGTATTTCTTTCTTCTCCATAGGGTGCACATATGTTTCTTGGCAGGATTAATATTCATTTTATGCCCGACATAACATCTTGCCTCGAAATTTGCCAACTAATATATATGAATAGTAGTTCTCTAAGTAAGGAGAACAGGAGAACAAATCTTGTGGAGGTTGTTGGAGATGAAAATTGCCGGCAGTTTGAGTTGCTGGCGTTTACATTGCGTGTTATTATCGGGAGACTTAGTCCGAGGTGTTCACCAAGGAGGCGAAAGAGCGGGTTTTCTCGGGGTCACAAAAGTGAAATAACGGAACTGGCAAAGTTGAAGTTTTCGATCATGTCGTGTGCTTATTTTCAAAATAACGGAAATTTTAAAATTTAGAGTGTAATTTCATATCTCCAAACAATTTCAATAATTTAAATCAAATTGAGTGTTTTGGCAGTTAATAAATTAAATATTAAATTTAGAGAGCCAATCAGGATACTCGTATAATGGGTAGTTACATATATTAGGCGGACTGTGCTACAGGACGTCACAATAAAACACCCTGATTTCGTTAGGTTCTCAGGAGAATACAAATACAGATATAGGTAATGTGTAGAAGATATTAATAGCACAAAACTTCAAGTTTTTTTTTAGAAAAAAAATCAGCGGACATCTACGTGAGCCACGTTGTGAGACGCAGGATGTCTAGTTTATTCTTAATTTCCATCCAGGTTTGTTGCAACATGCCCGGAGTATCGGTGCGGATTGCTTCCACAATCCTGGCGAACTCCGGATGCAGCTTTTTCAGGCCGGTGGACAAGAAAATATGGACCAACGAATTGGCCTCCACGTTCCCCAGATTTCATACGGTTGGATTAATTTTTGTGGGGCTATGTTAAATGTATAGTTTACACTGCGGAAGTTTAAGACCTTCGAGTCCTCCGTGAAAGGATTGTGGAAGCAATGCGTACCGTTACTCCGAGCATGTTGCAGGAGACCTGGGGCGGTAATAGAGCACGGCTAGACATCCCACGTTTCACAAAGGAGTTTGCATACAACTCCTTTGATTTTTTTTAAATGAAAAACTTCAAGTGCTGTTCTACTCATGTATGTCAACAAATTATCCATAACCCTATTAGTTTTCTCCCGAGAACGCAGCGAAAGCAGGACATTTAATTGTGGATAGCATGTATATGCTGGGGCACTTTAATATAACCAATATAAGTAAAGTAATGATGTCAAATTACCTAGAGAGGGAATATTAAATCAGCAAAAGCACACAGGAGCTGAGGACTGATATATGTAGCTATATTTTTTCCTATAAGTTAATATCTACGATTACAAAAACATCTTAAAAACCACTAAATAAATAAAACACAGCATAGTTAAGATAAAAACATGGCGTGCAGAAATAGCAGTGCGTCTCCCAAAGCATCCCCTATCGCAAACAATCCTCATATGCTAGGTGGGACGTCCTATTTACACAGCCAAG
The DNA here is from genome assembly GCA_002778355.1 of Clitarchus hookeri. Lineage (NCBI taxonomy): Eukaryota > Metazoa > Arthropoda > Insecta > Phasmatodea > Phasmatidae > Clitarchus > Clitarchus hookeri. The sequence goes on from NQII01006381.1 coordinate 88,560, forward strand.
GCTCTGGTGATTGTATATAATTCACCAGTGTAGTGCATTAAATATTTCTAAATGATTAAGAGAAAACGAAATTTGTTCTTGGCCTTTTAGGAAAACATTTCATGGAAACTAGTTGTACGAGCAACGTCATAAAGGAAAGTATGCTAAATAGTAATTGTAGTAACTTACTCTTTTCAAGAAGAAGCGAAGGCTATGGAGGTAGGACTAGCTTTTATAATGAAATAGTTTGAAATGTAATATTTGTGTAAAGGTTACAGCTTCATCCAGGAACCGGTTTATCTAACTCTTTCCAGGACAATGCATAATATTTAACATAAAATTTATTTTCGTTTGTCCATACTTAAATATCTCGACTGTATTTTGTATTCGTGGCTCAGGAGTGAACGCAAAAGTCACATGCTCAAATTTTTATTTTCGTAAAGGCCTAATTCTCATATTCCGCGAAAAAAAAAAAAATTACAGTGGACAAAATGACTTAGTTAACCATGATGCAACGAGTTTTATCTTCATGTAAAATTCTCATCGAATACACGTGCGATTTTTCCTTAATTCGAGCGTTCTTTCACGAAACGCTGTATTTAATGTTCGTAACACGAGCTTCTTTTTTACTGCGGCGCGTTTAGGATATTTTTTAGGGTGTGTATATTTTTTTTCCTCTCCGTTCCGTCCTTGTTATTCATGACTTGGCGAACTGGGAAGGACAGGTTCTGTGGGATATCCTGCTGCGAGCCGCCCCCAGGCGAGGTGTGGTAACTCCCTCTCTCTATAGCTGTCTCTGTCTACGCCGCGCAGCACAAAGTGAAATAACAATGTCTGCCCGGCGAGGAGCAGTGGCGCGTCATCGCGCCAGCCGGCGGAACTAATCACCCAGCTCCGCGCCGCCTCAAGTGACGGGAGGCTTGGTACGGGGGTTGCTCTGGCCCCGCAGGGGTGGAGGCCGCCGCACGCACGTTTCACACCCACGAGAACGCCAACCCCTTTGCACGAAGCTGCGACCTGCGTTTGCGTCGACGGGAGCCTAGTCGCTGTCCAAGCACGAGAGAGATTGTCCCTGCCTCCCGAGCGGCGCAGCAGAAGCCAAGCCTGAACGTTACTGGCCTCTGCACCGGCATACGGTGCAACGGGTCCTGGGTTCGAGTACCGGGCAAGGCTCGGGACTACATCTCCGTTCGTCTTACGTCACGCACGATTTGCATTTTCCCAAGACACTGGGGCGTCCCGGTGGCGGAGCGGTTAGACTGCTCGCCTCCCACCAAGGCGAACCGGGTTCCCTCCCCGGCCGGGTCACTCCAGAATTTTCGTGCAAGTGGGAATCGTGCGGTACGATGCCGCTGGTCGGCGGGTTTTCTCCGGGATCTTCCGTTTCCCCAGCTCTTGCTTTCCGGCGCTGCTCCATTCTCACCTCGTTTCACCCTCATCGGCTCTCAAGACCTCGTTGTTAAGGGCCGCCCAAATCTCTGAACTCAGTCCAACCCCAAGACATCGTCACTTGCCAACGAAATAAGTAAGATTTCAACGAATTTGTCAGTGCGGTAAAATTAGAAATACTATTTATAGGTTCGGGAATGTTCTTGCTGTGCTTGAATACCAGACATATGAAATAAAGTACTGAATTTGTAATACTTATTATATTTCGATGCGATTTTATTTCTTGATGTATATTTGAATAAATTAAACCATCACATACAACAACAGTTGAGACAATGTGTAGTTTTATAAATAAAAATAATTAACCGTTTTTTGGATAGTAAAGTATAGAATGCACAGGTATGTATAAATAATGTTTTGAAATGCATACAATTTTACTATGTAGAACTTTATAGAAACATAATAAAAACTACAAGTTAACAGAATTTAACTTTTTTGTCAAACTCCTGTTCTAAAAATTTATTCAAATTTTTTTTTCTTAAAATAATCGTAATGATATTTTGTTATTTAATGGCATTGTTTTGGCATTTTTACATATTTTGTAGTTTATATCCATTTTTTCCCGCAAAAAATAGACAATTTTAAAATGAAAACTATGCACTGTATAAGCTACTGCTGTTTTTGAAAGTTACAAGCATTCAAAGATATAGTTAATACATCTAACCCCATCAAAAAAATATAAAGTCTTTCAAAAGCTGTTCTCGATTCCATATTTCGGGAATTCGTGCACTGCGATAATTTTTCACAGACTTTAATAACACAATAAAAATAAGAGGACCAATTAAGGTAAATTAACATTCGGGAGGACCCAGCTTCAATTCCTGGTTCAGTCATCGTGAATTAAATCTATCGCGATTTCTTGAAATCACAGAAGGCGAATTGCTGAACACAGTAAACTGCCGATTCCTTCTCCAATTGTGATTTCCCGGTAGATCGGTCCCGTCTCATGCAACCCGGCTTTTGACAAAATTATAACCCTAGCTGGGTTGGCGGCGATATCATATCGCTGTGGAGTGCAAATGTTTCGGTGTCCATTCTGTCGTTCTTCGTAAATGTTAAATTATTACAAAACTTATCTTGTATTGTATTTACGACAGCCTGTTTTCAGAATGTAAGTAAAACTACCTGTAATAGTTGTGTGACACAACTGCACGATACCAGCTAATGGCTAGGCTGTAAATGCAATAAATATCCACTACGAACTAAACTGTCGTCCTCCCTTATAAACAACAAATACCTTTACATATGAAGTATCCTATCAGCTAATTACCCACACCGCGTATGTGCATCTTCATGCGGTTGAAGAGTTAAAAATGTGTACTGGTGTTGAGAATACTTTATTGTTTCATTACATGACATCGACGATAAATTTATAAAATATGTAATAATTAGAAAAATAACTTACATCGTATTATATTAGCATAGATATGACCGTTTTAACTCGAAATATTGATTCGTGTAATTTTCCTTATTAATTTATTTAATGCAAATTTGGTTTTTTAATTGATATGTTAAGTTAAGTTACAGGAGTGACATTTTGTAGTTTATTTAAAAACTGACGCTTTGTTCACCTGAGATAATAGTTAAGCTGCCAACTATCTTTTATGTACTTAAAATTTTATCTCAAAAGGTAAAATTGCAATTCCGGTTAACTGCACAAAATATTTCAAAGAAATAAATTCTCTGACATTTAAAAAACACGGACATGGCTGTATCCTAACGTATCAATTTCGTACAATTTTGAGGTTCGTACGGAAAAATATATACAAATTCGAACATTGTTTTATTTGTTTTTGAAGTCATTTTTCTCCATTGCCACACTTTACCCTACTATTATTTCATGACAAAACCAAAACAGACTCTTGAACACCCTTAAAACTGCTGGTGAAGGTCGTTGAGCTGTGCAGGCAGTAAATATAAAATATACTAACGACGGGAGCGAAATCATTACAAAAATTCTTCGTGTATATTCTATTTGGTTTGTCTTCTGCACTAAATGTAGCTTTACAATCGTGTCCTCCCTTGGGAGAATTGTGGGGCTACGGAAGTAAGTATGCGAAACTTCCCACCTTATCTTTCCAACAGAGACAAACACGTTTCCCTCCTTCGCTCCCCAACCAACATGCCGAACTAGCACACTGAGAGGTTCATTTTGTTGCCACGCGAGGGCACCACTAGAACAGACAAGAGATTAAAAATTACCTTGATTCGACCCAAGAAAATCAACACAAAAAACTTGGGTAAATATTGTCACTGCTTCGAGTACAATCTACAATATTTTTTGTATTCAGTGGTGTGCGTTTTAAATGCCAAAAATTCAAGGAACGCTAAGGGTGACACTGGCTAGTATATCTTATGCGGTATCGACCCTAAGTGCGAAAGACTGAACTAGGGTACATTTTGCACAATTGATCATAAGCTATCTAAGCGATTACCATAGCATTTTATTAATTGAAAGTCTGTAGCAGAGCTTAATCCGTATTTATATATTTACCTTACTCATGTTTTCAGTTAAAACTACGTTTTGAAATTCAGCAATGTGAAAATACCTATTAGCTTTGGCTATATAGTAGTGGTTCAAATTATGAATCATTATATTTGTGCACATGTGTACCGGAATTCTTCTCTCGTGCAACGATTTGCCCATACACACTCAGCAACAACTTTAAGCCCAGTTACTTTAACCAAAATGAACAATAGAGTTAAATATAAGTTGAGCTACAACTGCACGTTCATTGCCTCTATGCACGAGGTGACTGTTACATGCAGGAGGTGACTATTATATGCAGGAGGTGACTGTTACATANGTTCATTGCCTCTATGCACGAGGTGACTGTTACATGCAGGAGGTGACTATTATATGCAGGAGGTGACTGTTACATAAAGGAGGTGACTGTTATATGCAGGAGGTGACTATTATATGCAGGAGGTGACTATTATATGCAGGAGGTGACTGTTACATGAAGGAGGTGACTGTTATATGCAAGAGGTGTATATTATAAGCAGGAGGTGACTATTGTTGGCAGAAGGTGACTATTATATGAAGGCGGTGACTGTTATAGACAGGATGCGAAGGTTACAAAAACCGGCACCTTTTTTGGCGCTATTCTTAGTACAAATGCAAGAATAGAAGACAGGCAGATTTTTACGAAGTGAAGAAACTCTCATAGGCACCAAATACTCTAGAAAATACTGTGACGGTATTTGAATGAAAATATCAATAGTATATATTTCAATAGTCCGTACAGAATTACAATATTTAGTGATATCACCAATATGAAGTTCTAAGAAAATCACACTTAAGATTAAGAAATTGTATGTACTTAAAGATTTTTCATAACTAAATTCGATAATCCCGCGATAATTTATGAGAAAAAAACCCGAAAACTTCACAAGATATGCTGCAAGTAGCTAGAAATGGGGAATTCTAAGACATTGACAGGGAGCCCGGGAGCCAGAAGCTTGGTAAAGAAATGTTTTAACATGCATTCTATCCACTATGCTACTGTCTCTCTTGGGACACGACTTACGTTTGGGCGTAGTCTTTGACCTTTAATTTGCCATCTAAGGCATCTATCTTGGGACACGCCTGCCCTCCCCTGTGAATGCGAGAGCATGAAGTTTTAACATGCGCGCTACCCATTGCGTCACCGTGGCACCCATTTAAATGGAATGCTAGAGCGTGACATTTAACTTGCCATCTAAGGCGTCTCTCTTGGGACACGCATGCCCTCCCCCTGTGAATGCGAGAGCATGAAGTTNCTCTTGGGACACGACTTACGTTTGGGCGTAGTCTTTGACCTTTAATTTGCCATCTAAGGCATCTATCTTGGGACATGCCTGCCCTCCCCTGTGAATGCGAGAGCATGAAGTTTTAACATGCGCGCTACCCATTGCGTCACCGTGGCACCCATTTAAATGGAATGCTAGAGCGTGACATTTAACTTGCCATCTAAGGCGTCTCTCTTGGGACACGCATGCCTTNTTGGGACATGCCTGCCCTCCCCTGTGAATGCGAGAGCATGAAGTTTTAACATGCGCGCTACCCATTGCGTCACCGTGGCACCCATTTAAATGGAATGCTAGAGCGTGACATTTAACTTGCCATCTAAGGCGTCTCTCTTGGGACACGCATGCCCTCCCCCTGTGAATGCGAGAGCATGAAGTTGCGCTCTACCTATTGCATCACTGCGGTACCACCCTCCCCTTACTATGGAATGCAAGAGAGTGAAGTCCCGTAGCCCGACGCTATGTCCTGCCAGGCGTCTCTGTTGGGAGCCGCCGTCAGTGTGTGAATTCAAGAGCATGGAGTTGCGCTCTATCCATTGTGTCACCGCGGCACCACCCCCCTTGAATGCCAGAGCGTGACATAACAACTGGGCGGTGTCTTTGGGAGCCACAACCAACATGGCCACCTCCTTGGCGTTGGCATAGGGAGCCATTAACAAACATGGTCGCCAGGGAATGAGCTAGAAAAAATTTTTTTTTCCAAATTTTGAAATTGTAAGAAATTTTTTTTAACTTTTAAAATATAAAATCACACTTTTGGAATATTAAATAAATATATTAAATACATTAATTTTGAAATAAAATTTTAGTAAAAACATAATATTTTGAAAAAAAAATTGGCCAAAATTTTGGAATTTTGGAAAATTTTGGCACTGGCTGCCAAGATGGCCACCGTCGAAGCCTAATGCAAACGCATACAGTTTGTAATTTCCTTACCAAGCTTCTGGCTCCCAGGCTTCCTGTAAATACGCTGTCCTAGAATTCCCAATTTCTAGCTACTGCTGCACTTAAACTGAACTTAAAGGATACTAGGAATATTATTCATACAATATTTTCGTAATCACAGATAATGTAATGCATTTACATATTCGTCACAATTAAACTGGAGAGCCAAAAAACACTGGTATAGATGTGCGTATGCAAATAAAAGATGTATGGAGCCAATCAGAGTAACGCGATACGGTCGGCAGCGCCTATATAAGATTACAGGCGTCCGGCAAAGTTGCTAGATCGGGTACTGATGCTACAATGGCAGGTTATCAAGATTTAANGCCAAAATTTTGGAATTTTGGAAAATTTTGGCACTGGCTGCCAAGATGGCCACCGTCGAAGCCTAATGCAAACGCATACAGTTTGTAATTTCCTTACCAAGCTTCTGGTTCCCAGGCTTCCTGTAAATACGCTGTCAGAGAATTCCCAATTTCTAGCTACTGCTGCACTTAAACTGAACTTAAAGGATAGTAGGAATATTATTCATACAATCTTTTCGTAATCACAGATAATGTAATGCATTTACATATTCGTCACAATTAAACTGGAGAGCCAAAAAACACTGGTATTGATGTGCGTATGCAAATAAAAGATGTATGGAGCCAATCAGAGTAACGCGATACGGTCGGCAGCGCCTATATAAGATTACAGGCGTCCGGCAAAGTTGCTAGATCGGGTACTGATGCTACAATGGCAGGTTATCAAGATTTAAGTGAGTTTAAACGTCGTGTTATAGTCGGCGCACGACAGATGGGACATAGCATCTCCGAGGTAGCGATAACATTTGGATTTTCGCGTACGACCATTTCACGAGTGTACCGTGAATATCAGGAATCCGGTAAAAGATCAAATCTTCGACATCGCNGGACATAGCATCTCCGAGGTAGCGATAACATTTAGATTTTCGCGTACGACCATTTCACGAGTGTACCGTGAATATCAGGAATCCGGTAAAAGATAAAATCTTCGACATCTCTGCGGCCAGAAAAATATTGAGAACGAACGGGACAAACGACGACTTACGAGAATCATTAAACGTGACAGACGTGCAACCCTTTCTCAAATTGGCGCAGATTTCAATGCTGGGGCATAAACAAGTGCCAGCGTGCGAACTATTCACCGGACCATCATTAATATGGGCTTTCGGAGCCGAAGGCCCACTCGTGTACCGTTGTTGATTGCACGACACAAAACTTAACGCCTCGCCTGGGCCCGCCAACACCGCCATTGGACTGTTGATGACTGGTAACACGTTGCCTGGTCTGACGAGTCTCGTTTGCAATTGTATCGGGCAGATGGACGTGTACGGGTACGGAGACATCCTTATTAATGCCTGGACCCTACATGTCAACAGAGGACTGTTCAAACTGGTTGAGGCTCTGTCATGGTATTAGGCGTGTGTAGTTGGCGTGAAATGAGACTCCTGATATGTCTAAATACGACTCTGACAGGTGAGAGATACGTATGCATCCTGTCCGATCATCTGTCCATTGTGCATTCCGAAGGACGTGGACAATTCCAGCAGGACAATGCGACACCCCACACGCCGAGAGTTGCTACCGAGTGGCTTCAGGAACACTATTCTGAATTTAGACACTTCCACTGGCCACCTAAATCACCAGACATGAACATTCTTGAGCATATCTGGGATGCCTTGCAACGTGCTGTTAAGAAGAGATCTCCACCGCCTCGCACTCCTATGGATTTGTGGACTGCCCTGCAGAATTCATGGTGTGAATTGCCTTCTGCATACGTTCAGACATTAGTCGAGTCCATGCCATGTCGTTTTGCGGCACTTCTGCGTGCTTGCGGGGACTCTACAAATTATATTAGACCGGTGTACCAGTTTTTTTTCTTTTGGCTCTTCAGTGTATATATAAACACATGTAATATAATAATTGGATAATTTCAGTAAAGTGTAAGGAAAAGTTTATGTATTATATATCTACTCGTAGTTGCATTTACATAAGCAATATCTATAAAACAGTGCAGTATACAGGGAATGTTAAATGTCCCTGGCGGGTATGACATTTCAAAAAATTCGCTTTACTTGGGGATAAATCTCGTTCAAGAAAATATAATAAATATTTAAGGATTCTCATAAATATGTGCTTATCTACCCTCACGAGAAATAATTTCAATTTATATAAGTCTGCGAAATCAAATCGGTACTCTGTAAGAAGTTTCACTATGAATTAAATATTCGAGCATTTTACTTATCTAATTTAACAGCGCAATTTCCAAAGGAAATTTTTTTCCTTGCATGCACTATGCTCTCAAAAACACCACATTAAAATTATTACCGGAATACATGATCAAAGATAGTGGAAGAACGTGCAGCTTAACATCGGTATTGTAACACTGCGTCATCTTCAACATTATCAGTAGCAGACAGTAGAAATTGTTATACCGAGAATGAGCTCTCGTATTCCAACAAAAAAATCACTTATATCAAAACAAACAATATGTCTCTATTAAAAAAAATCTGTTCTTTTTTTTCTAACAATCTAAGGGTAAAGATGAAAATTCTTGAAATTTTCCCAGAATTTCATTGCGTAAAGTCTCATTATTACATAACTGGTTATGCAAAGTCGTGCGTTTATCAGTGGATGGAATATCNGAATTTCATTGCGTAAAGTCTCATTATTACATAACTGGTTATGCAAAGTCGTGCGTTTATCAGTGGATGGAATATCAGAAAACCAGTATATTATTCAGTATCTGTATGGTTAGAACAATCATTAATTTCATTATCAAAGGAAGTACAGATCTAACTAAAGTAGCAACATTTCCCATTCTCTTTTTAAACAATTTTGAAAAGATTGCACTGGTTTATTCAGAGATATCTCCCGGAAGGTTATATGAACAAGTGTTTGCCTACAAATAAAAGAGGGACTTTTTTTTTTCCAGCCAATCCAACATGTCATGAATTGTCGAACATTAAGAAGGAGGAGGGACGGAAAAAGAGGGAATAAATGCTGACTGCAAATTTTATGATCATCTCATTTTTCAGAGACGCAGATGGAAAGGAAAACAGACTTAAACTAGCCCCAGTGATAAAAACCGCATCAAATAATGCAATGTTTCTTCTACTCTTAGTTGGTAACGGGCCGTGTAGGGCTTTCTCGGGGAATTACAACTCATTATGTGGAAATTCTAATAGTTACATTTTTCTAAAACCTTTTCTCAGAAATATCAGCGCAGAACCACTTTTATTTTGATGTCATTTCATTCTCTTCCTGCAAAGCGAGAAGAGAAATGAAACTCGTACTTTTACGGAATGTTCGTTTCGGTTTTTTTCCACTTTTCAGAAATGAAATTAAATAACTGTGGGATTTTAAACAAAGCTGCCCATAGAACATTACACTCGCTAACCAATAATTCATTAAGCTTTCAGATTACAAAAGGTTAGCATTCTTGTTCTAAATCTCGTAGGCTGTAAGAAAGGCATTCCGTGTTTCAATGCATGTTACCTCTTGCCAGGCATTGTGCATTTATTTCAGAGGAATAACTCATTTTTTAAAANGGATTTTTTTTTTTTTTTTTTTTTTTCACTTCTCAGAAATGAAATTAAATAACTGCGGGATTTTAAACAAAGCTACCCATAGAACATTACACTCGCTAACCAATAATTCATTAAGCTTTCAGATTACAAAAGGTTAGCATTCTTGTTCTAAATCTCGTAGGCTGTAAGAAAGGTATTCCGTGTTTCAATGCATGTTACCTCTTGCCAGGCATTGTGCATTTATTTCAGAGGAATAACTCATTTTTTAAAAGCTGTTAATAAAATAAGCTTTGTTTAACACTAGCTCTGTGCGCGGCTCCGCTCGCGTGGACTACAGAATTATTGTTTATGTTTTTTTTATAATATTGTTGAATTTTACTTTTTGTTAATCTTCTATACTAATACGCGTTGCGGTGGTATGCAATTATAATATATTATATGAAGTTTCCCTGGTGTAGTCATTGCTATCNAAGCTGTTAATAAAATAAGCTTTGTTTAACACTAGCTCTGTGCGCGGCTCCGCTCGCGTGGACTACAGAATTATTGTTTATGTTTTTTTTATAATATTGTTGAATTTTACTTTTTGTTAATCTTCTATACTAATACGCGTTGCGGTGGTATGCAATTATAATATATTATATGAAGTTTCCCTGATGTAGTCATTGTTAACGGTTGAATCTACTATGTTATCTAATGTTGGTAGTCCCATGCTTTTTATACTTTTTCCTGACAATGTCTGCACTTGCTTTTCAATTTTAATGAGTGCAAGGTGAAAAATTTCGTCATTGGATGCTGCTTGTAAATTAAATGGTAAAAACGCTTATTAGTATTTCTCTGTCATAGGTAGATATATGCTACCGCGGATTTTCTTTACGTCTTTTTATTCTACACAATTCTTTACTACATGATATTGTTCCATCTTTAACGGTTTAGACAGCGTATTGCAAGAGAGCGCGCTGGCGGCAAACTTTTTTCCGATTTGGTTCACTATTATCGTCACTGCTTATTCCTTATGTTACTTTTACGTAACAAAATATGTACTAAAACCTGGCCAGAGAACATAGCTAAGAATTAAAAAAAAAAAAAAAAAAAAAAAAAAAAAAAAAACAAGCTGTTTGTAACGTGAAATATTTACGTGTTATCGTCTAATTTTAAATGGCGCTTATTTCTACGAACTTCAACGTGTACAATGGATGACTACAATAAAGGAAAATTCAAAAGTTTTTGAAATAAGAATTCATCTCTAAAGGAAAGGCTGCCAACTATTTTTGGCACTCTTCGCATTAGTTTTGGAAGCATTCGTCTTTTAACGTTAGTCTTCTTGTTACTTTATGTGAAGATTATTTATCACCCGTAATGTTTTCTTTATTCCCCTTAATTAAAAGTGCATCGGTATTATTTTTATTGAACAACATGGGTGCGTGTACTTATGTACGCGCGTTAGATGTTGTTTTTTTTGGCGTGACTAAAATAAAATTTTATTACGTATGCAAATAATTTATGTAAGTAAGAAAACGATAAAATGACAGAAGAAAAACACTTAATACAATTAATAAAGGTTTGATTAAAGAACAAAATTAAATGACCACAACACGCCAAAAGAAGTCTAACTTAATGAAATAATACTTACAAAAATTTACCTCAAATAATTGAAAACACTTTCAAAATTTTATTATACAATTTTTGTCACTAAGAAATTTTTCACGGCACAATGTAAGTAAAATTAATTAATTATATATATATATATATATTCACAATGAATTACTAATATAAATGAAATATTTTTTCCATTTGCTAATTACATGAACTGATTTTCTGTTGGTTTTAAATATAACCACGTGCTATGTTGTGTACCTCGCGTTTGTATACAGCTNCACTAACAAATTTTTCACGGCACAATGTAAGTAAAATTAATTAATTATATATATATATATATATATATATATATACACAATGAATTACTAATATAAATGAAATATTTTTTCCATTTGCTTATTACATGAACTGATTTTCTGTTGGTTTTAAATATAACCACGTGCTATGTTGTGTACCTCGCGTTTGTATACAGCTAGACGATACGCGCATGCGCGTTGGGTCATACCCCTACCACGTTTACCGTCGAATTTCGTTACACTGTGCGCGCACAACTTCCGTTGCACACTGAACCTTTACCCTCAACGCGCCAAAAGAAGTATAACTTTTAAAAAGCACGTAAATCGGATAGGTGGTTCTCTAGTGATAAGCACATTAACAGACAGACAGAGAGACGTTGTGTTTTATAAATATGTATAGAAGTATATCCGAAAGTCATGCTCCAGCTATCTCGTACTGTCTGTAATTGCCAGAATATATTTTTCCTTTGGTTTACATGGGACACGCAGTATCGTAAGTGGAAATGCTCTTGGCATTACACAGTAGGGCCATGGTGGGAACATGGTCATGACACAATATCGTATAAGTGGAAATGCTCTTGGCATGACACGGTAGGACCATGGTGGGAACATGGTCATGACACAGTATCGTAAGTGGAAATGCTCTTGGAATGACACGGCAGGAGCATGGTGGCAACGGCATGCTACATGAAAACACACCAAGAGTCCCAAACACATGATGCATTCCTGTGGGACAGAGTACTTACATATACAGAAGTGAAACAGCAGCTTGCACCGCGAAAGCGTGCTGGTGGATATGGCAGCAACATTACCCTGCAAGTGTGCGGACAAGCGGAATGATAGGAGGTAACTTACCAACTTGAAACGAAGAGTATACTAATGTATCTTTTTTTTTTTCCTCTGAGATCTTACCAACTCTATTATTTCTATGCGCATCTAACAGACACAGTCTCAATTTCTGTTGTGATAAGGGAGAAGGTTGTAGAAGAAATTTAAAACCACGTACTTCATGCTGATCCAATTTCACTTTTTTTTTTTTTTTTTTTTTTTTTTTTNCTTTTTTTTTCCTCTGAGATCGTACCAACTCTATTATTTTTATGCGCATCTAACAGACACAGTCTCAATTTCTGTTGTGATAAGGGAGAAGGTTGTCGAAGAAATTTAAAACCACGTACTTCATGCTGATCCAATTTCACTTTTTTTTTTTTTTTTTTGCTCGTCGCCTGTCATCTTTCGGAACTAAGAATGCCAGGCCATGCATGAACAGTATTTATTATATTTTCACATTTAAATACATAACTTTTTTTTTAATAATTTGCATGCAAGAAAACAGTGGAAATATAAATTTTTTAACAAAGACAAAAGAAAATGTACTACATTATTACTCAATTTGTGGTTTCCTTGTACGTCTGCAATTAACGTCAGCTCATCGCCCCCCTAATACAATATATTTTTATCCTTCCCTTTTTATCAGTGGCTGATGCAATCTTGCCGAAATCCTGGTAGTAAATTTCCGTCTCGACAATGGAATTCACTCCACAGAAGTATCACGTACAAAGCCGGAGCTACGAATTCGGTCCACATCTCATATCGAGTCTTTCTTAAGAACATCTCTTTCGGGATATCTGCCCCCTCTTTTTTTTTTGCCCCCTTCTCCGCCCCCTCGGGGGGCTTTCTTTTTTTCTTCCGACCTTGCAGTTATATCTGCAGACGGTCGACTCTTATTGACGGCGGGGGTGGACTATTATTGACGGTTGGG
>NQII01006381.1:101992-119480 GCA_002778355.1 Clitarchus hookeri
ATTAACCCTGTAGCGGGCCGGGCGCGCCCTATTTGCACGTCTGCAATCGCGCGAGCCATTGTGGCCGTCTCCTCGTCGTCTGCGTCGACTGTAAGAGCTCGCTTCCGCTGCTAGATGTCCTGCCCCCGCGCACACTTACAGCGCTCCCTCGCGGCGGGAGAACAAAACACGGCTCCTCCATCGAGGACAAGCGGATACCATCTCACCGTTGACATCATACAAACAGGTACACCTCTCGTTATGCGACATGAAAAACTGGTTCAAAGTCCTACCACTGCAATAAGCAGGAGATTCTTCTGTAAAGTAAGGAGAGGGTAGTTTGTCAGAATATAACTGTTGATAAAAGCAATGCTACATTAATTCCCAAGGAATATTATTATTGCGTTTATTCCTGATATAAATAATTTTACATTAATAAAAAATTTGAAGCTTGTAATACATTTCCCTTAAAATTACATTTTTAAAAATGGATCTCATGAAATTTTATTAAATATAACAAAAGCACATTATCCAACGTTACAAAATTATTTTATTATTTTAATAAATTATATTTTATTTGAATGTGAATGTCAGGCAGCTTTGTATGTTGCCATTTTTCTTCGATGAGAATGTATCACACGAATTATTTTGTGGATATTATNGAATGTATCACACGAATTATTTTGTGGATATTATTTTCGTATTTAATAATATATAAAAATTAACACATTGGTTTTTGATTTCTTGCAATGAAAAAATTAAAGAAACAGAATATAGTAGCAAGTCACATGATTATTATATTTGAAAACATAAATGCCATGCTAGCAAATACCGCTAAATCCTCTCCGTAGGAAATGCTTTTTTTTTCTAAAAATATAAAATTCATTACACTTAATTACTCAGTGCAATATATTGTTTAAAAGAACGCTTGTTTTCCCAAAACGTTGACCTGCAGTTTTCTGAAAATTTGCCATACAAGTTGTGAGTTATTATCTCTCGGGCTACCATCTATACAAGTTCTCGCGCCTAGAGTAAAATGGACAGATAATTTTTGCAAATGTATGCGTGGTCGCTCAATTTGAAAGTTGAATTCATTCGATATTTGGAGAACCTGGAATAAACTTTCTCGCTTTCCTCAAATGAACATANCTCAATTTGAAAGTTGAATTCATTCGATATTTGGAGAACCTGGAATAAACTTTCTCGCTTTCCTCAAATGAACATAGTTGAAAAAAAGTCACAGAGGTTGTTACATAGTGACAGGTTCCCTTTATAGAGTGTAAGTCCTCAACACACTGTCNAGTTGAAAAAAAGTCACAGAGGTTGTTACATAGTGACAGGTTCCCTTTATAGAGTGTAAGTCCTCAACACACTGTAATTTTAAATGGAAGGGATGTTAAGTTTTTTAAATACATGCTTTCTCCCTACACGTTACACGTTTATGAGTAAGGGTAAATAACATAACTACGCTCCTAAAATTATTGGTTTTGTACGGTTTGTAAAACTGTAACTAAAAGAAATGCTTAAATAGCTTACTTAGAATGTTATAAATTTCTCCAGCTCAATATAACTATTTAACGGCCTTGTTTGCAAGATAAACAAAATAATATAATTAACTAAGTTCCCATTTAAGAAAGTAAAAATAAAAAAATGAAGGTAATAAATGTTTTAGAAAATCTTACTTAAAAGTTTTTGTCATCAGTGCTGAAATCGATTTCCATATGATCTACCAAAATCGGGAGCGGTGTTTACGGCGCNGAGCGGTGTTTACAACTCTCGTAATCCGCAGAAATGTCGTTATAAATGTTCCTGTCAATCTCTAAGCCTGCTCTTCCAGAATTCACATTGGATTTACGTTTCGCCAAAACCTCGCTTAAAAATAATTGTTATTGATTTACTTGTGAATAGTCTTACGAAAACCAAAAACCCGACTTCTGTGTTACGGCTGTGCGATCCTAACAATGCTTTGCTAATGATACGATATTACATTTGAAATATTAATAATAAGAATATTTAACAGAAATTTTTATCAATGTTTCATGTATGTGTAGTACAACTGGAGATTTTCGTAGTAAAGAAATTTCGAAATGACCGAATTTTCGATGTTAAGGAATTCACGTTTTTGATGATTTTTTAAGTCTAATGAAGAGTATTCCATCATGTACTGCAATGACGGTGTATAAGGCAATTTTGCATATTTCTTGTATTTTCATATGTAAATACAATTTATACGTTTCACACACGTTCATTGAAACGGCTGAATTAATGTAGTTGATGGTGTTGAGGGAAGCCACACTGGTGTGCGGCAACGTCCGACATGTTTCCCACGGTGAGAAACCCTGGCTTTACGCCGCCGGGAATAGAATCCAGTTCAACGGGTTGAAATTCGAGAGGTCTGATCAACACATCACAGCTGTCCACTATCAACATGACAGGAGGAGAGTTACGACTGTGTGAAAACGTAAAACGATATTGTAATGTTTTATTACTATCAGCTGGAAGATGTTACTTTTTGTTACTAGCATATATACTAGAGA
This sequence comes from Clitarchus hookeri, assembly GCA_002778355.1. NCBI lineage: Eukaryota > Metazoa > Arthropoda > Insecta > Phasmatodea > Phasmatidae > Clitarchus > Clitarchus hookeri. The sequence goes on from NQII01006381.1 coordinate 104,509, forward strand.
TTAGCGTAATAATTACTATAATAATATTTACATATAATAGTGTGATTTTATACTATTATATTTTCCAAGAATTGTGTATTTCACAAAGAGCCTACTAAAACAAAATTAATTAAATGCAATTTAAAAATAATAAGAAGTTTTAGAAGTTCTCGGTGAACATATAACCATCTGTAACCAAAAGAAACGGTTCGGTTCACGACGAGTAACATTTGACCAACTCACGCCGATTTTCCATCTTTGTTTTGTTATTCCCTAACTTAAAATGCAGTGGCAAAGAATGCCTACTTTTAGAATTTTAACTGACTGTGTCCTTTGCTATATATAGCGTAAAAATATCAACTAACAAAAACACCAATAAAATTCACAGAACAAGATAACGACGAGGAGATAAGAAGTAAGATAATCATAGATGCCATTTAAATACGGACTAAAAATAATAAAGTGCCAAACGAAAAGGCTAGTAGCTACACAAACATTTTTGAACACACTCTAAATTTCACATTTTGTTCTTCATTTCGGTTGCTCTGCCGTCTTTGTTTTGCCACTTAGTTTATAGGACAGTTAATTTTTCTTGACCTATGTTTGAAAGGTTCTTCATGTTTTCCAAGCAGTTTGTCGTTATGATCTGTGTTATTCATTAGTTTATGGCAGCATTCATTTAGTTCACTTTGTTGACTTATCTTTAACAATAGGCATAGTTCATCTTCATTTCTATGGTTAGTTACATTTTTATTAATTGTATCAAGAAAGTTTTCACACAGTAAATGAGNCATAGTTCATCTTCATTTCTATGGTTAGTTACATTTTTATTAATTGTATCAAGAAAGTTTTCACACAGTAAATGAGCTGGGAAGCGACTGTATCTATTACGAAATGTATGTAAATGCTTATAGTACATCTAAATCATTGAATCCTTTTTATGTTCAGAAAAACCTTTTGTAACTTGTAAGTACTCGTGTCCTGACGCATATATATATATATATATATATTTTTTTTAAAATTTAGTTGCAATACATTTATTCTATCACAACATTTTTTTTTCTAAACTCTGTACGAGGTGACTAGGCACATCCATGTTAAGCCGTTAAAGTGGTTTCAATATGTTTCAGTTCCACGAAATCACCGGCGGCTCTTGGGCTGTTATTCTTTAACGCGCTGGACATATTTGCTTTCTCTTTCTGTTATTTTGTAAACGCCGCTGAATGGTTTACGACCGGGATCGTTATTTCGCGCGCACGACGTTTGTTTGCGCCCGCACGCGGTCTAGCGATGAGTGTTTGACCAGCGACGTTCTCATTCGAACAAAAAATAAAAAAATAAAAAAAAGAAGAGAGAAAGAACAAACATTCGGACGGAATCAACAAATGCAGTCTGCTTCCAGTCGATCTGCGAGCCGCAAAGCATCCGTTACGCGCGGACAGAAATATAAAAAAAAATTCACATGTATATTTTCCTGCGGTCGTCTTCATTCGAATCCCCGGGAGAAAGCGAGAGCGTTTGCCTGGGGCTCGACAGAGGCTCGATTTTCCCTCGTGAATTTAGCTCGGGTAGAANCCGGGAGAAAGCGAGAGCGTTTGCCTGGGGCTCGACAGAGGCTCGATTTTCCCTCGTGAATTTAGCTCGGGTAGAATTATTTTTGTGTAAGCTGAAGGACGTGCGAGGGAAACCCTCCTTTGACGAAACGCAAACGCTGGGAACAGCGACAAAGCTCAGGAGAGACAGAAATTGCGGAGTCCCAACGCTCCGTACAACACGACTCGGCATCGCGAACTCAAACATTTTTTTTTCTCAAAGTTGATGCACGAATTGTAATGTAATGGAAAAAACTGCCCTTGGATGATGCGACACAGAGGTGGTTACTGCGAAGATGTCGCACGCGCTCTACTTCATAGTTATTCTGCCGTTTCGTTCTTGTTGCTTTTTCGCTACCAGGCAGTGGCAGGCAACTAATTTTGTGGTATAATCTTTATTTTTTTTTATCGCAAGGCATTTGCTATTGCTTAGGCGCTCTTTTGCGTTGTTTCTTTGTCAGCACCTCGTGAGCGTCACAAAACACATTTTTTCTGGGGAAGTTATACGTTTAAACATTGGTAGTAATTACAGGATAAACAGTTATCACTAACCATTATTTGCAATATTTTCGACATAAATTAACGAGAAATAGGTACATTTATCGTTAGCAAAGAACGAATAGTTAAAAACTCACTTGAAAATAATGACGTAAATATAATTACCTAATATACAAATATTTCACAGCAGTTAGAGATGGTACGCATGCAGACTACAGTTTCTATCTAATTCGCCGAAAATGGCAGGAAATATGGAGTAGGACTGTGGGAGACAGGATATACCATCTCAGGCCTAACGAAGGCGGTATCTGAGAACGTGGTGGTTTTCTTGTGTGTTTGTGTGCCGACTGAGGCATATCTCAGTACTCTGCTCATAGGATCCTTGCTGATTTCCGGCCCTGCCTACAGATAGAGTGAAGAGATTTGGGCGGCTCTTAAAATTGAGGTCTTGAGAGCCGACGAGGGCGAAGTGAGGTGAGTGTGGAGCAGCGTCGGAATGCAAGGGCGGGGGGAAACGGGACATCCCCAAGAAAAAACCCGCCGAGCATCGGCATCGTCTGGCACGATTCCCACATGCGAAAATCCGGGGGCGACCCCACCGGGAATCGAACCCTGTTGCGCCATGATGGTAGGCGAGTAGCCTAACCACTACACCACCGCGGCCCCTTGTNGAGTAGCCTAACCACTACACCACCGCGGCCCCTTGTCGACAGATGGAAATCATGTTCGATAAAATTGAAAGGCCTCACATAAGCTGAATATTAGTATTCTGCTGTTGAAACTTATTTTGTATGTTTTAAGTGAGTTAGATTATAAATCGATAAATTTATACTAATAAAGAGTCAACATTTTCCCGCTAGTTTCATTTACTTACACCCGTCTTTAATTTGACTTTCAGCGNATTTATACTAATAAAGAGTCAACATTTTCCCGCTAGTTTCATTTACTTACACCCGTCTTTAATTTGACTTTCAGCCCTTCAAGTTGACATCAGTGTCTGGTCTCTCAGGATATATTCCTCAGTTAAACCGCCCAAGCTGCAATGAACTTCTTGACCTCTTCCGCGGTTACTTGTATCTCGTCCTCTAGCCAGATTGCCAGAAGCTCACTAACAAACTAAGTTCCCGTGTTCTAGAAGGTTGCACTGCCCGGTGTGAACTGAGCTTAATCCTACAACATTCAGGTAACAAAATATCCCGCNATTTATACTAATAAAGAGTCAACATTTTCCCGCTAGTTTCATTTACTTACACCCGTCTTTAATTTGACTTTCAGCGCTTCAAGTTGACATGAGTGTCTGGTCTCTCAGGATATATTCCTCAGTTAAACCGCCCAAGCTGCAATGAGCTTCTTGACCTCTTCCACGGTTACTTGTATCTCGTCCTCTAGCCAGATTGCCAGAAGCTCACTAACAAACTAAGTTTCCGTGTTCTAGAAGGTTGCACTGCCCGGTGTGAACTGAGCTTAATCCTACAACATTCAGGTAACAAAATATCCCGCTGTCCGNCCGTGTTCTAGAAGGTTGCACTGCCCGGTGTGAACTGAGCTTAATCCTACAACATTCAGGTAACAAAATATCCCGCTGTCCGTGATATGGCGAGTTGGTCCATGTGAAGTTATCCATGGCCTATCGAGCTCTCCTTCAATCAAACTCTTGCGTTGTCATCTCCGGCCATTTACACGTCGGGGCCGCGGTGGTGTAGTGGTTAGACTACTCGCCTCCCGCCTAGGTGAACCGGGTTCTGCTCCCGGCGGGGGACGCTCCCGGATTTTCGCACGTGGGAATCGTGCCGGACGATGCCGCTGTTCGGTGGGTTTTCTCGGTGATCTCCCGTTTCCCCCCGCCCTCTCATTCCGGCGCTGCTCCTTACTCAACTCAATCACCTTCATCGGCTCTCAAGACCTTGCTGTTAATAGCCGCCGAAATCTCTTCACTCAATCGTTAACACGTAGTATAGGAATTTTTTAAAGGAGATAAAGAATAATTGCTTTTAATTCTGTGTTTCCGTGACACTCTTGATCTGATGGTTGAAGGTATTTTAATGTTAAATTTTACGAAGTGAGACTACGGATCTGCACGACAGAATTAAGAAGTATTTCGAAAACTCGCATTATTATAAAATAATACATTTGAAGAGATGCCAACAAGCAGAGGGCGTGGTATAAGCTGAAGTGGTATACTGAGTACTTTTCAATGCCCTGCTCGGGATATAATTATTCTTTATATTTTTTCATCTACCTACCGTATGGAAAAAATTAACATGTCCAGGGCCCTGATCACGTTATTNTAATTATTCTTTATATTTTTTCATCTACCTACCGTATGGAAAAAATTAACATGTCCAGGGCCCTGATCACGTTATTCATGCTCCATTCAAGTGGAAACGTAAAATATTTAGGAGTTAAAATTTATTACTATAGTCGCACCGAGCTAAGAACGGACTTAGCCCCGCCTACCCGGGTGAAAGAGAGAGACAGAACGACTTGCGAAGCACCAACCACAGGTAGCTGGCAGGCGGGCANGCCCCGCCTACCCGGGTGAAAGAGAGAGACAGAACGACTTGCGAAGCACCAACCACAGGTAGCTGGCAGGCGGGCAGACGAATCTACAGGCACTCCCTCCCACCTGCTGTATCGCCGTCGTCCAATTGTTTCCTTTCTCAGGAAGAAGTGGCCCGCCAATGGCAGAGCTCCCAGGTCCTATGTTACAGTGGCGCTACTTTAATATGCAGATTGTTACTGTAACGTGTATAAATAGAAAAACACCAACATCAGAGACCATAAATTATTACACGCGCAGTATGATGTCAACTCGCAGGAAAAATTGTATTAATTCGCTGCTAACTAGAGTTGGGAGGCAGGACGTGTACAGTAGCATGTAAATAGTTGTGAGGAGTGATCTTTTCCAGACGTAGATTATATAAGTGCTCATTTTACCGCGAACATCCTTTACACTAAGAAGGCACCTGCACACGAGTAGTATACATAAAGTGAACTATGGGTCACTTTTTACATAATTACGGATATTTATCTAAACAACAAAAATTAAAATGTCCCTACTTTTAAAAGAATATAATTTTCCAAAACAGTTTAAATTACAAAATATTTCATGTCGTGTCGTGTCTTCCCCCGTCGCAAAGTTTAAGAAGTGAACTAATTGTTAAATTATTTGTACATTTCTTTGCAAACGCAATTTGTAACATTATTTTGTAACTTTATTTTTTAATTTTTTTAGGAGGTGGCCTATAACATTAAATTTGTTAATTTAATATTTTATTTATTTAAGAATTTATTTTGTTAATATATTTGTAAATTTATGACTTCAGAAAAACTCTGTAGATTCATTTATATGAATATATTTCCAACTCCCACCCAATAAAATGATTGAAAAAATATTTTCTATTTCAATTCTAATACTGTTAAAATAAATAAAAAATTATTTTTTTGTAACTTTGTTAAATATTTTAAATACATAAAATTTTCTCTCGAGTTCTTTTTTATGTATACTACTCAAATGAAAAAATTATGACATGCATTTGGCATCGCGGTCTAGCCATCACGTTCCGAAAAGTGCGGAAGATATTTAATTTTATTCGTCTCCTACATTCCACAAATATACCGTGTTGTCCCTTGTATGGTTGCAGTAATAATATCAACAGGGACACAACACACGTGAGTGTTAAAAAAAAAAAGACTATCCATTACAAACAAAACCAAACTGGAACCTAGTATAGTTAAAATTATAGAAAAGTTAACACGTNGGACACAACACACGTGAGTGTTAAAAAAAAAGACTATCCATTACAAACAAAACCAAACTGGAACCTAGTATAGTTAAAATTATAGAAAAGTTAACACGTATTTGTTCTCCCGCTCTAACATATACTTGTAAATTTGCGTAAGAGTGATTANGTATTTGTTCTCCCGCTCTAACATATACTTGTAAATTTGCGTAAGAGTGATTATCACTCTGTGGATTTTCGATAACATCTGAGTGGTTCTGTACTTTTTAATTGTACAAACTGGCTCGTGTTTAAAAATGATAATAGTCTCTTGGTCGTAAAAAAAAAACATTCTAGTGCTTGTTTTTCCCTCTGATCTATTTTCTAAGTAGTAAGTACCTAACAGTAACACTTTTGCAATAAAACGTTTAGAAAGTTATTTATAGCTTTCAGTTTACAAGCTACTAAAAACAACTCGTAAATCCGTGTCCTTAAAAATTTACGTAACAGTTTTAATGACATATTGTTAACATAAAATGCCATCAACGGCAGTAAAAACATATGTTTTAGTTAAAATATATAACTTTTAAGCAGAGTAAATATTGCCCTTTTGGCGGTTTCCTAGTTTATGGCCCTTGGCAAGCATGATTTAATGTTCTGAATGAAATATAACGTATGTAAAACGCTCATCCTTATAAAGTTACTGTTGTTATAGCATGGGAATATTCTACATACACTGCATTCATAAGAAACTTTACGAATTGTGCAAAAAAAACCGTCAGAGATGTTGGCATTTTATGAACGGTTGCCAGAAATCAACGATACATTCTATTCCATTCGGTTAAGGAAATCAGATGTAGACGCCACTTAATAGCCGAGTCCTTCAGTGCCAATCAGAATGAGGTGAGGTAGGGATGAAGCAGCGGTGGAATGTAATGGTTGTCAAAACAGGAGCACTTTGAGAAAACCCACTGGCAAAGTCCACCGCGTTTCCCAAATGCAAAAATTCCCATTTTGGCATTACCGGGGCAGGGTTGTCGTAGTTGAAGGCGAGTTGTTTAAGCAATACACCTTCGTGGCTTCCTCTTAAAACTGTCTTTGTGGTGTGAAAGCAAATATAGTCACATGTCTACAATACAATAGCCAGTTTTCTTAACAACAATAATATGCTCTTTAGTGGTCCTGCAAAACCTTTGCTCCATTTATATATATAAAAATTACTTCAGTGGGAAAATATTGTAAACAAATCGAATAATATGAATTTACAGGTGACGACCTCGATTAGCGTTGCAAAGACGTTACAATCAAGTAAATACGTTAACAGTTGGAATTACGAGTATACCTTGGATGTTTAGATTTCAGATGTAAGCTCACAACTGTCTGTAAAATAAGTAGGGAATTAATATACAAAATATGCAAATCTTGAACACGCACGGCAAATTGATTTCCGCAGACAAGAAATAGCACAACAGTTGGAAACCTAAATGTGTGTTGACGAAAATGATCAGACGAAATGAAGAATATGAAATATAACATAAGAAAATGTTGTTGTCATGGAATAAAAACGACGAGCATTCTTACGTTCAATTTAATGCAAATCTCGACGCGTGAANAAGAAAATGTTGTTGTCATGGAATAAAAACGACGAGCATTCTTACGTTCAATTTAATGCAAATCTCGACGCGTGAACCTGTTGCAAAGTTTCCAACTTACCCAATTTTATTTACAATTGTGAATGTAGTTAAAGTATACGCATTAGCAAGTACTATTATTTTAAAGAACGCGAAATGGTATGCATATTCAGCACTATTTATTTTGATTTACGTACTTTATTTCCCATATAACTGACATAATTTGTGCAGGTATTTGATATTGTTTGAAATTCAATGAACGGACATATTAAAAATAATAACATTTGTATTTTTAAATTACAGACCATATAAAGTTTGTTTTAAAATTTGGAAAATTTAATTTAAACAAGCTGTTTTTAAATATATTACAGTAATAACAGTTGTTTAATTCAATTAATTGCTCCCGCATCAATATTCTCCGAGTGATAGTCTTACAATTCAATGTTCTTGATAAAAAAAATACCCTCTTCTGAAAGGCAATTTATGTTACGTATTTGCAGTGTTCGCGATCAAAGCACATTAATATGTCGATTGGTAAAGATCAACGTAAATGACGGAAGCATCTGGTCGCTGCGAAAGGAAGAAGCCTGTCGACTGTAGCTAACCAGAGCAAGCTTATCATCTGTGTGGATAGCTGTCTATCACGTAATGCGCAGAAGCAGGCGAAAACTCGTCGCTAGCGCTTACATCCTTCATTCCTAGGGGGCCGCGGTGGCTGAGCGGTTAGACTGCTCGCCTCCCACCAAGGCGAATAGAGTTGAATCCCCGGTCGGATCACTCCCGGATTTTCTCAAGTCGGAATCGCGCCGTGCGATGCCGCAGGTCAGCGGGTTTTCTCGGGGATCTCCCGTTTCTTCTTCCCTGCATTCCGGCGCTGCCCAATTCCCACCTCATTTCACCCTCATCTGCTCTCAAGACCTCATTGTTGAGAGCCGCCAAAATCTCTCAACTCAACTCTAGTCTACAGGTCGTTTAACAAAANATTCTTCCCTGCATTCCGGCGCTGCCCAATTCCCACCTCATTTCACCCTCATCTGCTCTCAAGACCTCATTGTTGAGAGCCGCCAAAATCTCTCAACTCAACTCTAGTCTACAGGTCGTTTAACAAAACCGGAAATTTTCCTGTCCTACTTATAAGCGGTTTTAAGAAGTTAAATACATTTCTTAATTATTCCATTTTTCTGTGGTACAGTCGCCGCATTTTTAGTTTTATGAAAGTGAAAGGTTTGCAAACANAGAAAATGTTGTTGTCATGGAATAAAAACGACGAGCATTCTTACGTTCAATTTAATGCAAATCTCGACGCGTGAAACTGTTGTAAACTTTCCAACTTGCCCAATTTTATTTACAATTGTGAATGTAGTTAAAGTATACGCATTAGCAAGTACTATTATTTTAAAGAACGCGAAATGGTATGCATATTCAGCACTATTTATTTTGATTTACGTACTTTATTTCCCATATAACTGACATATTTTGTGCAGGTATTTGATATTGTTTGAAATTCAATGAACGGACATATTAAAAATAATAACATTTGTATTTTTAAATTACAGACCATATAAAGTTTGTTTTAAAATTTTGAAAATTTAATTTATACAAGCTGTTTTTAAATATATTACAGTAATAACAGTTGTTTAATTCAATTAATTGCTCCCGCATCAATATTCTCCGAGTGATAGTCTTACAATTCAATGTTCTTGATAAAAAAATACCCTCTTCTGAAAGGCAATTTATGTTACTTATTTGCAGTGTTCGCGATCAAAGCACATTGATATGTCGATTGGTAAAGATCAACGTAAATGACGGAAGCATCTGGTCGCTGCGAAAGGAAGAAGACTGTCGACTGTAGCTAACCAGAGCAAGCTTATCATCTGTGTGGATAGCTGTCTATCACGTAATGCGCAGAAGCAGGCGAAAACTCGTCGCTAGCGCTTACATCCTTCATTCCTAGGGGGCCGCGGTGGCTGAGCGGTTAGACTGCTCGCCTCCCACCAAGGCGAATAGAGTTGAATCCCCGGTCGGATCACTCCCGGATTTTCTCAAGTCGGAATCGCGCCGTGCGATGCCGCAGGTCAGCGGGTTTTCTCGGGGATCTCCCGTTTCTTCTTCCCTGCATTCCGGCGCTGCCCAATTCCCACCTCATTTCACCCTCATCTGCTCTCAAGACCTCATTGTTGAGAGCCGCCAAAATCTCTCAACTCAACTCTAGTCTACAGGTCGTTTAACAAAACCGGAAATTTTCCTGTCCTACTTATAAGGGGTTTTAAGAAGTTAAATAAATTTCTTAATTATTCCATTTTTCTGTGGTACAGTCGCCGCATTTTTAGTTTTATGAAAGTGAAAGGTTTGCAAACATTTTTTTGTGGATAACGAAAAATACCTGTACTGTCATGAAAACTCTCCATCTTCATTCACAGATATTTTTACTTTGGCGCACGTGGTTTTTGTGTGTTGGCTTCCTCTTGAATGGTTTTCTTATAAATCGCATCACCACGATCAGGCTTTTGTTGTTGAATACAAGCAAGTTTCTCCCCTCGCCACGTGTGCTTACAGCTTATTACTTCAAGAAGTGGGGCGGGAACTTCTCAAAATAANACAGCTTATTACTTCAAGAAGTGGGGCGGGAACTTCTCAAAATAAAAGTTACGGGCGCATTACGCTCGCCGGAAGTAGACTGCGAAACACGGGACTTAACGTCGTCCCCTGACGCCACTTAAGGGAAGAGTCTCTCTTTTAATTAAGGACCGAAAACTAACTGCATCTTCCCCCGGCGATCCCTCAGGAGTCGTTCTTCAGCTTAGACCTGGAGGCCGGAGAATACGCAGCGCTTCAGTGACAAAACTACTTTACATGCCTTAAAATACTCAAAATGATTCCATTCAGAGGAAATCAGTGGAGGGTTTGCTGACTGTTACAATAACTGGATGTCCTTTACGGTCTCAAACGTCGTAACACGCTTTGCATTTACGCCTATTACTTCTCTGAGATACATAGGACGCTATATTACGCAAGGATACTAATATCATTATTTAGACCGTCTAACTTTATTGAGGTACCTAGAACGCTATATACTGCAAGAATTTTGACACCAGTATTTAGACAATTTAATGTGTGTATATGTATATTCTGCAAGAACGTTAATTTGAATACGTATTCCGTTTGATGTGTATTCTGCAAGCATATTAATTTAAATAGACTGTTTAATGAGTATACGTTTTTCACATGAATATGCGTACTCTACAAGAATAAGGATGAACATATTTAAACTGTTTGAAGACCGTTAATGTGTGACTACATGCTATATATGTTTAAATATATATTCTGCAAGAATAATAAAATAAATATATAAACCGTTTGATGTAACATAAAATTCCGTTTCAATTACTTCAATAAGAAAGAAATCCCTGCAAAGTATATGAAATTGAATAATTTGTCAGCCATTTGTTGGTGAAGTCAAAGCGTCTTTCGCACATACATTATTTTGTCCACGTCAGCATATCTCCTATCTAAACAGTTCAATAAACCCATAAAATACTGCCTGGCGCGTATAACATATTTTACTACAGCAAGGTTGATTTTTCTGCTCGTAAAATAGTTAACTGTGGCTGAACGTTAGTGACACAACGCTGCAATTTACGCGTATGCGCTGTGTATATATTCCTCGCGTATACACACATACATTGATACGTGTCAAAATGTAAATCGTATACAAACATAACAATTTCAGCACTTGTGCTGTCGTGAAGTCACATCGTTCGTATACGTATAGGCTGTTCACAGTAAAGTGAGCACTTCTGAAGCCCTAGTTACTTTTCCTTTCAGCCATTCAATCCTTTAACCACCTTTAAAAATTAATATTGCAACGTAAGTAATAAACACATCGTGTATATTCCACCGCACTCGGAACTTGACGTATAAGGCTGAAATAAAATATATTGATTAACTATTCCAAATGAGAGGGCTTTCAAATGTGCTCACTTTACCATGAATAGCCTATACCTACTTGAACTTCCTGCCTACAGCTGAACGTCACGGAATGTAATAATAAAATATAATTAAAGATAATAATGGAGCCCTAATTTGGAAGGCTATTTCAGCGATGTACATTTCACGATTGACCCCTTAGGCATCAAAATATTCCTTCTTTTTCTGAGCAAATGACATATGGCATCGGATAAAAATTATTTCAGATAGGATAAATTGAAAAATTCAAAATTAAATTCGATGAAAGAGACGGCTTAGTTCTGCATTTATCGATATTCGAATGTTTCATCATTTTCTCTTATTACAAAGGAGGATACAATTTGAAATAAACGCAGAACTGGAGATATTAACTTTTTTTTTTACAATTGTTTTTCTTTTTTGAAGATTGGAAATTGGAATAGGAATGACATTTTCAGAATGGCGAACGAAAATATGATTTAATTTCTTACGAATTATTACTTTTACGGCAGACTATTTTTGGTGATGGTATATGAAAACTGCACAGAAACATAAGAAAATATTGGTTTTAAGTTTTAAACTTTAGAGAATTGCCTGTAGAATATCTGTTTCTAAACTTCTGATGCTACAAACACTTACCTGTTCAAACAAAACGCTTTCTGCTTTTAGTGAGCGTTGTTCAGCGAAAAGCATGTTATGCCAAATCCATGTTCTTCTGAACGCTTGTCAAGCTGAAAGAATGCTCAGCTAAACGGCTGATATACAAAAAAATTTCATGGCGGCCACTTAGTAGGCCAAATACTTGTTCTGCTAAATGACTCTCCAAATGCCACACATTTTTTCTTTTGGAGTCAGTCGTTTCAAAACTCGCAGTGAAAACCATTTTGTTTATTTATATCCAAAACAAACTTGTTCAGTTAGGACTCTGTTTAAAGTAAATTTTACGAGATAGCAGCACTGAGGTCATAACCGGATTTGTTGTTTATATCTTGGTTTGTATGTAACGAAAATAATGTACACTTTTTAAATATACCCCATACACCTAATTTTTATTCTGCATGAATACAGTAGATCCTAATTCAGCCCTTCTCCGATTCATTTCATTGCGTAAACCCAAAGCCTGACTTAGTGAAATCAGTCAGTGAAATAGCATTCACTGGAAGTCAGTTGATAAGCTACTGCCGACACGAAAGGCAAGCAAATGAGCAGCGCCGGAATGCAAGGGCAGGAGAAACGGGAGATCACAGAGAAACCCCGCGGACCAGGGGCATCGTCCGGAACGATCCCCACTTGCGAAAATCCGGAGTAACCTGGCCAGGGGTTGAACCCGGTTCGCCCTGGTGGGTTGTTGTCTGGCTAACCGCTCAGTCATCGAGGCCACTCACGGGTGGATGGGCCGTGTAGGAACAGTCGCCTGGCCTGCGCGTTCCCTTGACATCAATGCAGTGGATTGTTACTTTTCGGGACATCTTAAAACCATCGCTTACGTGACATCTATTAACGGCTTTGCCGTCCAAGCCGGCAGCTGCGAACTTCAAATGGGGAATCTATGTTAATTGAAAATTCCTTCTCATTTTACTGATAACATGTGAAACAAAAAACATTTTTTACGCGACTTCCTCAGAGAATATTGTTTCATAAACTTATTTCTGAAAAAAAAAAATTTTTTTTGTTATATTGTTAAATTTCGATATTACAGTTTACAAAATAATATATTAAACAATCATTCGGCACAATGTCTTAACGCAGCAACATTCCTTATGGAATCGCACGTAGAATAATTTTTGTTTGAAACAGTCATCTTTCAAATGGACGCAATGGGAAGGAATTCCGTTTAACGGTGACTCCCCATTTGAAGTTAGCGGTTGCCAGTTTGTTGGGCTGGGCCGTTGAGGACATTCCAATGCTTCGCCAGCAGATCCATCCCATGCCTATATGTTGTTTCGATGCATCAGTCACTTAAGCGATCCAAGGAGGCTTCGAACATCTGTTGTAATAGTGAGTCACCGCTGGTCCACAGGCAGACGTGTATTTACATGAGATTTGTGCCTCGAGTACGGCTATTAAAAATGCCAGTATATACTTGGAAAGTTTTACTTCTGGAGCCATAAAACCTATAGGATATATGTTCATGTATACTTTTTATTTTGTTTTGAGGTGTACAACTGACCACAGCCCGGTTACTTATCACTTAAATTGACACATGCTATCTACCATTTATCACTGATATTTAACTAACTTAACTTAATTTATGGTCTATTCGCGGTGTCTTCACGCTATTTATATCTAACATTCGAAAAAGCACCCCACGTAAGACGTGTGTGGTCATTTCCTAAATGTTCCATGCATTACAAGGGCTTGATATTTCTGTTAACCTAAAAGTACCTTATTTTATGTTCAATTAAAATTTTACACTAATATTTTATCTATAAATTATAATAGTTGAATGATTATGGGGAGTCGGGCATAAGGGGCTGGGGGGCAGGAGCCAAAGCCGACAACATCCTCTGGCATACCGGTCGGGCGGCCGCCATGTTATGACGTCATCCAACCACCATATTGAATCCAAGTAACCTCTAACTTGCCTCAGTGACCTTTGTTCCAAAACCAATAAATCGCAAAAAATTGTAAAAATCCCAAAAATTAAAAAAAAAATCTTTTGAAATGTTTTTAAACTTTTACAATATATAAAATACTAATTTAAAAATTATAATAACTTTATTAAAATTTTATTAAAAAATATATATATAAGTTTATTTACAAAACTTACATTTCCAGAGGTTCTGTCAGCACCACATAGAGCAGACAACTGACCCTCGCCAATGTTTATCATTGGTTAATTAGTCGGTTCCCCTCCACTCACTCCAACATGTTATCTGATTATCTATTCAGCTTGATCCTAAAGACTCACCCTCCTGTACCTGATCCCCAGGGTATAACAGGAGAAACCATTCAGAGCTTACATAAGTACTTAAGAGCGCACCTCAGATCAGGATTTTTCCGGGCATATAATTGTCACTTCAGACATACGTCAGTTATCAGGACGTAGAAGTGCGCTCTGCCAGGCAATTAGTTCAGTACACGTCGAACGGAGTCAGATCAGTAACTCCTTTAATTGGGAGCAGTTGAATGCTCTCAATAGAAAGAGAATACGCTCTTTCCAATCGCAGTGGGTGGAGGTTCTCCACCCGAGGGTGGTTCCACCTTACCTGTCAACAGCAGCGTAAGGAGTTGAATCCTTACGTGCCACCTTGATGGGGCCGAGTGCTACCCCCACTCTACAAAACCTGCTTTGTAAACGAGTCCTCTTACTAGGCGGACTAGACCATCGATCCTTCGTTAGTATGCATCAACCCTTTGAAACTCGGTCTGAGGCAGGTCAGTACGCTTGCGTTCCACGGCAGCTGCTACCGACTTTTTCCGGCACAACAGACTCAGCCCTCCAGGCAAACACACACCTCCAGATCTCCTTCTAAGCAGAAGGTTCAACCAATGCCACCCAGAGTCCGACCCGCGATCAGCACGGCCTAAGCCGGGGCTTTCACACTGATCCCCTGGGTACCCACAATTTTCAGACATGCACGCTTGAGTTATCACCCAGGGAG
>NQII01006382.1:4081-59573 GCA_002778355.1 Clitarchus hookeri
AATTTGGAAAGTGGTTGAGAGTCGAGATTTTGGAGGATTGTGCGAGCTTAAGCGATAAGAGGGCGAAGCGGCGGGCCAGCAGTGCGTCGAGTGGCGACGAAAGTGACCAGCGGGAGTGAAATATACAAGCACAATTGTAACGAATAATTAGTAATTACGGAAACTTTTCAAGAAACATAAATTATAAATTCTTGTAGATACTAGTGCTGTTCATGAAACGGAATTTACAAATACCTGTATATAGTAGCACTTGTAACGTGTAACTGATAACTTGTGAACATGCAGTTTTGCGAAACATGCCCCTGGTGTCGTGTAACGCTATGCTCCAGTTACATAATAGTAATGATGCGTATAACCCTCTTAGCCATAAGGCCCTCCGGGTTTCCTCTTTTGCGACTATTTATTCATTTTGTACATTTCTAGATATTAGTATAATATAGGGTTCTTTATATACATTTAATGGAATCTGCACTGCCAAGGCAACTCTTAAACTTTCAACAAACAAAATCATACTTTAAAATCATATCTTATGGACAATTAAAATAGGCTTTTAAATAAAATATTCCACAAAAAGTCATTTATGACATATTAAACCCGTTATCTTTAATAAAACTTGTTACATATCTTTAAAAACTTGGGAATCTCGGCAGGAGGGAGTGGTGACTATTAGCCTGGTTTTTTAATGCCAGTTTACACGGCGAGCCACGGGGAGGCTGTCACCCAGACACATTACTCCCTCCTGGAGTTATTCTAAAATTTATACTTACATTATAGTTTTAACTATTTACATAAAAATTTTAAAATGTTAAAAAGAATACATCAACCATTATTCAGTTCTATACAATTCAATACAACACAGCACAATATCATACTAAGATTCACTCTGACTTAGTCAAGACCTATTACCTAATCTGTTATCCACTCCAAAAACAAGGTTTTCATTTTTCCTTGTCAGCCTTGCCAGCAAGCTGGTTGGAAACGGGGAATGAGGAGGGGGGAGGGGGCTTGCCCAGTAAACTGGGCACCCCACTGGCTTCGACTGTCACGGCCATCAACTACTTGCCTTGTGCCCCCCCTTACCCATCCTAATCTAATCTAACATATCATCATTCATGGTCTTGAATACTAAATATATATCTTCAACAAACTTCTCAATATCCTTATATACCTCTTCACCATATATTTTCTACTTTACCAAAAGGCCATTGTTCTTCTTTTCTTATTACCTTTCTTCTTAATTCGTCTCTCTCTATTTCGAACATTTTACAAATATATAGAACATGGTAACTGTTCTGTTCGTCGTTACCGCAGTCGCAAATATCATCATTTACCTTATTTATCCGTTTTAAATAGCTCCTAAACTGTCCATGTCCACTTATAAATTTCTTTATACTTTTACTCATTGAAACCTTACTATTGTACCAGTGTTTGATGGTCTTTACATAATTTCTAATCTCTACACTCCCTTCCTTATCTTCCCATTCTTTTTTCCAATTATTTAATGCTATTTTATAAACTAACTTCTTTATTTCCTTGATACTAAAAATTTCTCCATCATCAAGTTTATTTATCCATCTTATGTTGTCTTGTGTGAAACTTTTGTAATCTGAACCATCCATGTTAATTTGTTTTTCTGTAAATTAAAGCTTGTATATTCTATTTCTATTGCATATTACATAATAGATTGGAAGAAATTAATTTAAAATAACCACTGCCGAGAAAGATGTGGTGACCATCATATCATGCAACTTTATGAGCTCTAAATTGTTTTACTAATAGTACATTTGAGATCTTACCATCCAGAACTATTGATCCGTATGTGATTAAACTGACAAATATTGCTTTTTATATAATATTTCTTAATGTCGTGCTATATTTGGTGTATTTCAGTTAAAGTATTTATGTGTGCGACAAACGAAAGTCTATTGTCAATTATTACAACTAAGTATCTGGTTTGTGTGATTATTTTTATACTTTTTTTGTGGTATTTTACTACTCGCGGTCTTGTATCGATGTTACATTTAACCACTATTCCAACTGTCTTGTCAATCGCTACCTTCAATCCATTTTTGTACACCCATGTCTTTAGTTTATCCATTTCATTATTCAACATTAATTCTATACCTCTCCTCTTGTTATTAAAAATTATTAATATAATGTTGTAGTGTTCTTCAAGCTGCCAAATTTTTGGGTTAACATGATCAAAACCGTTATAGATTCAAAGTATACATCTGTATTTCCAATTTTTTGCACCAAATAAGACTTTTTAATTTTATCGTGTACTGTCTAACTCATACTACAACATATTTTTATCGGAGTTTTTATTTTTGTATTAATTCAGTTTCTAAATATCGCATATTATTTTACCGTTAAAGGTAAGCATAAAAAACATTTCTTTCTTTATTTATCTTCACCCAATTAGTAGAATTAAAACATAATTAAATCGTTTTGCCAATGTTTACATTTCTATATCGTAAGCCAAGACATTCATGAAATGTTATAATGTTATTCCAACTCTAAATTGATGGGTTTGTATGGTCACAACCTTATATTTATTCAATTTATACATCTGTTTTTCCAATTATATGTACCAAATAGGATTTTTTAATTTTATCGTAAACCGTCTATATATAAAACATTTTGTCGGAGTTTTTATTTTTGTCTAAATTAAGTTTCTATACATTGCATATTGTTCTGCAACTCAATATGAGTATAAAACTATACTTCTTCCTTCGTTTTTCATTACTCAATTCACAAGATTAAACATTAACGAAAAAATTTTGTCAATGTTTACATTTTTTCGGAACAT
This sequence comes from Clitarchus hookeri, assembly GCA_002778355.1. Taxonomy (NCBI): domain Eukaryota; kingdom Metazoa; phylum Arthropoda; class Insecta; order Phasmatodea; family Phasmatidae; genus Clitarchus; species Clitarchus hookeri. The sequence continues at coordinate 6,891 of NQII01006382.1, forward strand.
ATTAAATGTTCTTAAGCACTCGTAGTTATCATAATTCCGTCTATTTCCTTGTAAACAGAACTAATGGCAATAGTTTATTATTAATTTTGATATCTCACTTACCAAAAATCTAGTATTTCTCGTTCATGTGGTAGGCTGACATCGGTATTGCAACACGAAGTTTCAGATGTTTATTTCTTATTCTTCAATTGAAGAATTCTTCTGCATTCATCTCCATGTCTTCCTTAGGCCTGGCACAACACAATTACACTCGCATTCACGTGATATTATGTGTTATTATTAAAATAAAGACGTAATTCCGCCCCGTGACAGAACACATCACTCGCGCACGGTCGTCATGGCAGTCAGTGTGATCCAGATACATAAAGAAGTGAATACACTCTAACCCACTTAGCCAATTAGGCCTTCCGGGTCTCCTATTTTCTACTTTATGTTATTTATAATTGAAATTCCTAGAGCTTGTTAATTTATTGTTTTCTTTTTATTATTATTCAACTAAAACTCCACACTGCCAAGGCAACGATAGAACTGAAATTTGAAATTCATATAAAATTATTCACGTATCAACACGTTAAAAGACTTGTATTTACTGTAAAGTCAATAAAATTTTTAAAATCGTTCTATAAAAAAAAAATTAAAAATTTTAAACGCTTGAGAATCTCCAAACAGGAGGAGCGGTGACTATTTGCCTGACAAAGTCAGTTGACGCGGGGAGCCACGGGCAGACTGTCGCCCAGGCCATGCTCCTCCTGTGGTTCCAATTACAAACAGCATAAACATAATGTCAATAGTTAAAACACACATTAAAATATAAACTCCACCATGTGGAGTACCAGATACAATAGACCAAATAGCATAAACAAAAGAAAAACAAGTTTTTTTTTTTTTTTCACTGTTCCCTGACAGCCTTGCCAGCATGCGTGGCGCTACCGGGGCCCTATGCTCCAGATAAAGTGGCGAGGGCGGAACTGTTTCAAGGTAACTGGCGCTTCCTCACTACTGTATTGTCTCTGTTCACGCAGCAAGATACGATACCCGCCGCCGACCCGGTGACCGCTAATGACCTGCCGGCGAGGCGTCCACTACACACATGGTGTCACCTCAGCTGAAGAACCGCGTTGAAGCGACTAAAGTTTAATCCAGGAAACCGTAGAGTGAATACGGGATATCGTGATCTCGCTAGTTGTGGAAAACAAGTCTCCTCGTCCTAAAGTTGATTTTTTTTTTCTTGCCAGCACGGCTATCATAAACATTCATAGGTTTTGAATATAGGTCACTGTTTAAACAAGTCCTTAGAAATGTTTCTGTACATTCTTCCTCTAAACTATTATAACCTTTCGTAGATAAATTTTATTACATTTAAACTGATAAAAGTAATTTATTCATGCAAAAATGCTTGTAGTTTGAAAATTAAGATACAAACAAACACATTCATCACTGTTGACCATGTGACTTTGGCTGCTGGCTTGAAGTGGGGGTATAAATGTGCAAAAGCCAAAAAATTGGTCTACCTCATCGTTTGTCTATGTGGGATACAATCAGTTACAACACACGGCGAACGCCAACATTATTTGCACTACTAGACAATCAGCCACTGCCAAACATCCGAGCTATAATCTCGCGGTAAGTTAATATTGAAGAGAAAAGAAACCCTTGTGTAGTGGCGTTATCGATGAAGTTTCTGGTTTTGTATATAATGTTTTTGATTGTGCTGGTGAACAAATAATAAAAATAAAATTCCCCTAGTAACTCGNTTGTATATAATATTTTTGATTGTGCTGGTGAACAAATAATAAAAATAAAATTCCCCTAGTAACTCGCGGACGGCGGAACTAACGCCGATAATACTCGTGTGCGTTCAATGATCGTCAAGGCTTAGCGCCAGGGGCCGTATTATCATCCGTATTGGCGGTTATCTCGCGAGCAACAAGGGCACAAGGTACGCAGTGAAACAAAGCGTTGACAGGCGAAACAGAATATACACATAACACACAGATATAAAGTAAGTTTTCTAGAAATAGTTCAATAAAATTGAATAACAATTTTTTTTATTTCGTACCAACCATTTCCATTGCCGTGTGTTGATATAACACAATGTTATTTTTTTTTTACAATTGAAACATGTTGATGTAATCTGGTAATATGCTTTACCTCACAACCATCTAGAAATTACAGTGACCTACATTCATCCATTGGTAGAGACCTGCAAAATACGCGTTATTATTTTGGGACATGCTGGATGTCTTTTCCCTATAAGTGTCTGAGCACGACCCTTGATTTCATGGGCCGATGGCTTCTATACGAGGTCATGTGCCCGAGTAACTGTGTTACAGACAATTTGTCGCTCCGCCATTGAACTTTTACTATTGGCTAAAATAGTATTTCCCATCATGCCACAAATACTTTCAGCAATTGACGGTCGTCAGTAGAGCACACAACGCCTTGGAGTTTACTCTGCTACAGAAAAACAACGCGAATTTTGCAGGTCTCTAGTTATTGGTTGCTACCATAAACATAAGATTATTATTTTTTACTATTTAAGTTGATTTGGTGAGTCTGACCCCAGCTATTAATTACTGATCTACAGTCATTAAGAGCATGTATAATAAACAGCCATCCCGTGTTTAAACCCCAGTAGGGGATCAGCTAATTTTTCCAACATTTATAATTGCGGAAATGTAGGACCACCAAGCTGAAATTTTGCTTGATCTGCGCAATACTCAAATATCGCTGGGAANGTGCGGAAATGTAGGACCACCAAGCTGAAATTTTGCTTGATCTGCGCAATACTCAAATATCGCTGGGAATTCGAATGTCACATTAACAGCACCCTAAAAAAATCATCAGAAAATTTCTGTACGGCAAAGAAAACAATTTCTTATGGGCTGTTATTTTTTTTTTTTTTTTTGCAGTAGCCAAATATTACTTTAATTTAATGATAAAGGGTAAGAAACATAGTTTTGATGTTATTANAGAGCATGTATAATAAACAGCCATCCCGTGTTTAAACCCCAGTAGGGGATCAGCTAATTTTTCCAACATTTATAATTGCGGAAATGTAGGACCACCAAGCTGAAATTTTGCTTGATCTGCGCAATACTCAAATATCGCTGGGAATTCGAATGTCACATTAACAGCACCCTAAAAAAATTATCAGAAAATTTCTGTACGGCAAAGAAAACAATTTCTTATCGGCTGTTCTTTTTTTTTTTTGCAGTAGCCAAATATTACTTTAATTTAATGATAAAGGGTAAGAAACATAGTTTTGATGTTATTAAATGTTTTCTTTACACGTTTTTGTTTTATAGCAGGCAAATAAGAATTATTTGAAATGCCTCTGATCACAGTAAATAAATATTACTTCCTTCCAAATGTAACGTTTTATCGACATTAAAGTTTTTCTGTCGTTTATTGCAGTTTTCATTATGTAACTGTTGTTCCGACGCAAGCATTCTTTAACGAATATGTTCTGCAGTTAAAAAACTGTAACTGAGCAAGTATACATTTCTCCTGTGGATGATTCTTGTTATTCTTAAATGCAGTGATTTTCCAAATCACTTACATCAGTTCCTCCTAAGTGGTGCACTATTCTGACCCAATTTACTACCTGCAATAACCTATCTATCAGAATAAGTAGTAATATAATAAGGGAAAGTAGTCGTTTGGTGAAGGGTGGAAAACTAGGGAGGGGAGGTGTTACAGGTTTCGAGTCCCGGGGCAGGCGTAGTTTTTTGTAGTGAATATAATAATATTGAAACATTTGTTACTTCTATCTTATTTATTAATTACAGTAGTTTTTCAGAGCACATATTTTCTTTACAGTGTAATTGATATTACCACTAAGACGTCTGTTGAACTTGACGTGAAATGCATATTGGAAGTAGAAACCTCGCTGACAATCCCGCGATTTTACCCTCCCGTGACCCCCAACAAATTGACACGCATTGGACACATAGATAGCCACGACAGGTCAACCCAGAGGACGGATACTCAGTTACACGTGTCAAGGTTGTGCTGAGTAAGAGCTGGCATATCGCCGAAGCACCCGGAAGGCGCTAAGTAAATACGTAGGAAAGTGGGCAAAAATGCAGAGCCAAGCTAGAGTGCGGCCAACACGCACCTCTAGTTACACAAGAGAAAACAGCTGAAAAGCTTGGAAGTGGTGCCACAAGCACTCCTCCACTCTTAGCAAAACACGGGGAAACTTGGACACGCACCGCGGAAGGAGAGCTGACAGAGTACGTTTTGGGGTGCAGGTCACCCCTCCTTCCACCCACAAGAACCAAGGTGCATGTATGAAGTATTCGTTGTTCTTCTCCATCCTCCCACCTCCCTCTCCCAACAAGAGATATACATGTAGGAACTTAGGGAGGGAGTCAAGAGAGGATATAAGCAAATTTTTCCTGATAAGAGGGGCTCAGTTTTTTATCACCACACCGAGAGAGTTAGTTTCATCGGGAATCGCCTGATCTGACATGGTATAACAGGAGACACCATGCCAAGCTCTTAATTTGAGTGCACCTCAGGATTCAGGACATCCAGGAAAGTAAATTGTCACTACCGACATATTCACATCAGCTATCATAACATGGAGGTGCACCCAGCCAGACGATTGTGCCAGCACATGACTATTTTGGAGCTTGATAAGAGCTTCTAATTTGTAGCAGTTCAATGCTACTAATAGAAAGAGATAACGCTCTTTCCAATCGTAGTGGGTGGATGTTCTCCACCCGAGGGTGGTTCCACCTCACCTGTCAACAGCATTATACAGAGTTGAATCTGCACATGCCACCTTGATGGGGCCGAGGGCTATCCCCGCACTGCGAACCCGCTTCGTAAATGGGTCCTCTTACTAGGAGGACAAGACCATCGGCCTTTCGTTAGTGAGCAACAGCCCTTTAAAACCACCGCCTGGGGTGAGCCAAAATGCTTGCGTTCCACAGCAGGTGCTACAGACTCTACCGACACCCAGGCCCAGCCCTCCAGGCAAACACCCACCTCCAGATCTCCTTCCAAGCAGAAGGATCAACCAATGCCACCCAGAGCCCTACTTGCGATCAGCATGGCCGAAGTCGGGGCATTCACACTGATCACTGATCCCCTGCGTACCCACAATTTTCAGACATGCACACTGAGTTTTCCTCCAGAGAAGCCCAGCCCCTCCATGATGCCAGTCAGCCCCTTCATTGGAACTCCACCACCCTAGAGTTCGCCCCAACTTGCCAGGTTGAAGCCCCAGCTGGGGAGTGCAATTCGGTTGGTGGGTCTTCACCACAGGGCGCGGAATATATACTGCCCCTGGAAGGCAGCACATAATCATGCCATAACTGTTCGTCTATGCACAGACAGGCCATTACTCGCCTATAGTGGTCCTCACTCTGTTAGCCATGATGTGGCCACCATGTTACCAGCCCAGACCACGAGGAGGTGGATATGGACTTGAGCAGTGCTAGGCTATATATTCGCATCACTGCTTCTTTGAGGAGTTTAGTTGGCAGCCTTCGCAGCAGCAGAGGAACACCCAATCAGCAATGAGCGCGGGCTCCACCAGAGNTTTGAGGAGTTTAGTTGGCAGCCTTCGCAGCAGCAGAGGAACACCCAATCAGCAATGAGCGCGGGCTCCACCAGAGCTCACCAGAGTGGGCACTCAACCGACAAAGCCAGGAAGAACACCTCACATCCAGCTTACTCTTACACTTATGCCAGTCACTACTGCTAGAGCTTTAGCCCGGGATGGCCCTACAAGGACAGACATTCCGCTTTCGTGACGTCAGTCCTACCAGGTATTCAGAGTCCAGGCTCCCTCCTACTCAGCAGACTGGATGGAAACAGCCTGGTTTTCAGGGCACATAGACACCTCACCTTACACCCTTTACAGGTTGGTCACCCAACCACAGCCCAGCTCCAACCCTGCCCCGAAGGGCAATCGCGAGAGGACATCGGAACGAGAGGAGAGAATCGAGGAGTGAACCCAGAGCAGCAGTCGAGGGGAGATGGTAACAAATGCGGGCCATTCAAAGACCATCCACATTGTTGGACCTCATCCAGCCAACACATACCAAGGACTACAAGCAGAGCTAAGTATCAAGTGATCGCCCAAAGAAGCCCAACCTTCCCCCACGACTTCGCCCACAGTTAAACCGAGTTATTTTAATAGAGTACCACACCTCGGAAGTGTTTCTATATATTTGAACTCGAGACAATATAACCAACCAGTAAAGGGAAACACCTAAAGACTACCTTATTGATATACCCTCAACATTCAAGGCACCTTATAGACTGTGCCATCTAATATTAACTGGAGACNTAAAGACTACCTTATTGATATACCCTCAACATTCAAGGCACCTTATAGACTGTGCCATCTAATATTAACTGGAGACCCTAGGACCCACAGGTGGGGAATAGCATCAAGTTAAATTGGCTTCCCAATGTGGGCGAATTTAGGTTTGTATATACATAAACAAGTACCAGACTATACCCGAGACAAGGGGTAAACCGAATTACCGACCTAGTCAGGATGAACCAAAGACTTCAGGTAGTCTCAAACCTAGTGACAAATCCATAATAGAGGAGGCAAGGGTAATAGGCCAGCAGAATAGGAATTCCTATAGGCAGCGGGCAAAAAGTATGGAGGATATGCGTACCAGCAAGACACCAGAGGGAAGGGACGCGAGAGCCGAAGAATCTANCAGCGGGCAAAAAGTATGGAGGATATGCGTACCAGCAAGACACCAGAGGGAAGGGACGCGAGAGCCGAAGAATCTGTAGAGAACCTCTGGACGAGGGATGGGGGGAGCCAAGACGAAAGTTCTAAACAAGAGCCATGCAGTGCTCCATTTTGTAGCGAGACACGACTATACAGGGACCGGTGCAGCCTCTGTTCCCAGTGCTATAGTAAGAAGTGTATCGGTTGGCCCCAGACATTCCGACCGACCGAAGGCAACCAATACAACTTCCGGAAAAGTCGAGAGCAGATAACGAGCCAAACCCAAGGGGAAGGGGAACACCTTTCACCCCCAGACCGAACTCCTGATAGCCATATAGAACCAGCGCAGAAAATGCCCGAAGAAATAGTACTGCTCGAATTTTCAGGCAGGCCCCATGAAGACCCTGTGTATTTTAAACATAATTGTGAACACAAATTCAAGGTCGGCGGAATTGCTAAGAAGCAGTGGGTGTTGAAGGCACGCGAGCTGTTAGAGGGTGCCGCCCTTATGTGGTGGAATAAATATGGAGAGTTTGTGACGAGCTGGGAGCAGTTCGCTACCTGCTTAAACAACAAGTTCGCGGGGGAGGAAGTACTTACGGCCTTAAGAACAAACTTTTACACACACAAACAAGAAAGGCAGGAAGAATCAGAGATTTTTATTAGGCGAAAAGCGCAAATGTATTCCCGCATCGCTCCCGAAAGTACCGAGGTAGAGGGAGTGCTTATCATTACAAAGTTAATGCTACCAGCGATAAGAAGCGCCCTCCGACATCCATGTGCGATAGGCATAGAGGAGTTGGTAGAGGCAGCGATTGAAGCAGAGCTCGATTACGAAGAACACGAGAAAACAAACATTCTGACCTGCCTGCCACCTGTCCACGCAGCGCGAACCACTGTGAATAAAAATCCTACTAGAAGCGCAGAGGGACAATCCTAGCTGCCGAAGTGCTGGTATTGCCCCGAGAGACAACTGCACCATGACTGTCTCACAGTGAGAAACCGCATAGCATCCACTAAGGAAAAATATACCATGGCTGGCCCCCTCAACATAGGAAGGGGAACCATCACGGTGGAAAGAGGGAGCCGGGAAATGCCACCACCGGGACACGGAGTCGCCCGTCAGCCCCGGCATAAGACAAAGGGTGAAACCAATTTTAACATTAAGCAATCTGAGGCCGGTAACACACGCCCCTCGGATCGGAGTATGGATAATTAATCAGAATCATAAGGCAGTACTGGACACGGTCGCAACCGGCTATTTCATTTAAAGCCAACTGCTAACTCCCGAACAGAAAAGNCATAATTAATCCGAATCATAAGGCAGTACTGGACACGGTCGCAACCGGCAATTTCATTTAAAGCCAACTGCTAACTCCCGAACAGAAAAGTCAGATAAAGAAGAACACCCGAATAATTCAAATGGCCCAGTCTGAGTCACGACTGACCATAGACAGTATTATTACACTGCCAGTATCCATGGAGGTAGAAACAGTCGAAATTGAATTTTTTTGCGCACCATATATAATGGAGGAGATTATCCCCGGGCAGCATTGGATAACAAGCCAAAATTGCATCATCGACTGTGGACAACAGCGCCTATATTTAGGCAAAGAGGATAGGATGGCCATAAACTGGGAAGCCCCAATAAACCTGCAAAAATTACAAGAAATCTGTAGTGAAGATGTAAACCACCAACTCGGGGCTGACCAACTGAGGACATTGTTGCAGATACTCAACGCTCACGTAGCCATATTCGAGCATACCAGCAGATTAAATCAGACCACTGCCATTCGAATGAAATCTGGGTAACAGATGCTCACCCCATTTTCTGCCGACCAGGTAACCCGTCCACCTACCACAGTCAAATAATATTAGACCAGGTAGCCGAGATGAAATCGCGAGGAATAGTGGAGCCAACGGACTGGCCATATAACACCAGAGTGGTACTTGTGCCAAAGAAAGATGGAGAACTTCGTTTTTGTGTTAACTACCAGGCCTTAAACAATATCACATACCCTATAGTACCCCCAACTATAAACCTGGCCTATATGCTCTGCGACCTAGAGGACACATGTATATTCTCCACTTAAAACATGCGCAGTGGATACTGGCAAATACCAGTACACCCAGGATCCAGGAAATATACAGCATTTACAACCGCAGAAGGTGAAACCCTGCAGTTTCGTGTAATGCCCTTCAGGTTAAAGAATGCACCTGCTACTTTCCAATGACTGATGTCAGCAGTAGTCTTGACAGGCTAGAGCGGCCAATTTTGCCTAGTGTACCTGGACGATGTCATTGTATATTCGCGCACATGGGAAGAACACCAGGTACACTTGCAAAACGTCGCGGAGTGCTTTGATTTCCATGGACTCACGTGCCGGCTGGAGAAGTGTCACTTCAGGAAGACCCGAGTAGAATACTTAGGGCACATAATTACTACAGACAGGAATTATCCAAAGCCCGAGAAAGTAAGAGAGATTGAGGAGGCTAGAGTACCAACTAACAGGAGGCAGTTGAAACGTTTTCTGGAGTTATNCCCGAGAAAGTAAGAGAGATTGAGGAGGCTAGAGTACCAACTAACAGGAGGCAGTTGAAACGTTTTCTGGAGTTATGTAATTGGCTCAGAGAATTTATAGCAGATGTCGCCCCTATTAAGGCCCCCTCAAAGAACTCCTATTTAAAACAGCTAGCTGGAAGTGGACAGACGGACACGAAGAAGCATTCCTAATATTAAAAGCGCCATATGGTGACATAACCATGCTATACCAGCCTATGCCAGAATAACCCCTAATTTTACAGACCAATGCAAGCAGAGCCAGAATGGACACTGTCCTATGCCAAGAGCAGTCATAGAACCAGCAACTAATTATAGCGTACGCTAGTACCATGCTGAACGAGACCCAATGCCGCTACCTCAATAATGAGCAGGAGTGCTTGGTGGTTATTTGGGTAGTCTGCAAATATAGCTTATCTTGAAGATCGACTATTCTTTCTCAGAACAGATAATAAGGCCCTTACATGGNTGGGTAGTCTGCAAATATAGCTTATCTTGAAGATCGACTATTCTTTCTCAGAACAGATAATAAGGCCCTTACATGACTGAGAACCAAGAGTGACGAGGAAGCGAAATTGGGTAGGTAGGCTTTATTGTTAATGGAATTCTCCTTCACCATTGAGCATTGCNAGCGAAATTGGGTAGGTAGGCTTTATTGTTAATGGAATTCTCCTTCACCATTGAGCATTGCCCGGGCTCGGAGAACGAGCTGCCCGATGCCTTATCCCGCCGACCACAGATGCCTAACAAAGAGACAGGAACCGACTACTGAGAGCGAATGCTGCCCCCCTCTTCACATATACTCCCACGACTGGATGACGTGGAACTACAGCTAGTAAAGTTCCACGAAAACAAAAATCTGTTACGAAAACAACAGCAGGCCGACCCCAAATTACAGGAGTTAATGAGGAGATATCCAGACCGGTACGAGGGAAGAGATGGCATAATCTGGGCGAGACCGCACCCACAAACAGATCAACGGAAAATCTGGATCCCCCACGATCTACATGACAGTATCTGTGAACAACGCCATCATCACCCCCACACAGGACAACCAGGCTTTCATGAGACCTTAAGAGCCCTGACCAACAGATATACATGGCCAGGAATTAGTCGATATGTGAGGGCATACATCGCCAGGTGCCAGTTTTTTTTTTACGAAAACAAGGCCTACCCTTCACCAAAGATGCGATACACACCCCTGTCTGCCGAAAACGCCACAGACATACATCGCCATCGATATCATGCGCCCCTACCCATGCATGCACCGAGGAAAGAGATACCTCCTAGTCGTAACCGACCAGTTCTCCAGGTGGACAGAGGTGTTCCCGTTACCCAACCAGGAGGCCAACACAATCACCGACAAATGGAGCGAGATGTATTTCCACTGTGGGGGTACCCGAAATGAGTGTTAACCGACAATGGAACCCAGTTTATAGGAGTAAAATGGACGAAGGCCTGCGAGACATAGGGGGCGGAAAAGTTGACGACTCCAGCTTACCACCCGCAGGCCAACCCTACCGAACACTGGAATCAGGAATTAAATNGGGGGCGGAAAAGTTGACGACTCCAGCTTACCACCCGCAGGCCAACCCTACCGAACACTGGAATCAGGAATTAAATAAGAGTATGCACATAAGAATGGTCACGAATCATACTTAATGGGACATACAGCTACCTGAGATCCTGTATACTGTACGATGTTGGCACGATGACGCCATTGGGACTTGTTCCAGCCACCTAATCCTGGAATACAATCTCTGCAGACTTGNGTACGATGTTGGCACGATGACGCCATTGGGACTTGTTCCAGCCACCTAATCCTGGAATACAATCTCTGCAGACTTGGAGAATGGCAGTGGGAAACACAACCTACAGAACTTCCCACCTACGAAGAAATACAAAGAGAGGCGAAATGGAGAACAGGGGCAGCTCAGAGAAACCATCAACGGTATATCCGNGTACGATGTTGGCACGATGACGCCATTGGGACTTGTTCCAGCCACCTAATCCTGGAATACAATCTCTGCAGACTTAAAGAATGGCAGTGGGAAACACAACCTACAGAACTTGCCACCTACGAAGAAATACAAAGAGAGGCGAAATGGAGAACAGGGGCAGCTCAGAGAAACCATCAACGGTATATCCGNCCACCTACGAAGAAATACAAAGAGAGGCGAAATGGAGAACAGGGGCAGCTCAGAGAAACCATCAACGGTATATCCGACAGAAATACCCAGAACAAGCGACCGCCGGACCACTTGCCTGAGGGTAGTCACATATTAATACGCAACCACCCTTTAAGCCGAGCCAATGAAAAATTCTGTGCCTGATTTGCGCCTAGGTGGCGGGGGCCATATTTAGTAGTTGAGAGACAGGGAAATGTGTATTGGGTCGAGGATGAGAGGGGCACTATGCAGAAGGTGCCACGGAACCAGATACACACTATCCCCGAACCCCACACACATGGTCCCACAGTAATTACAAGAGACAGCTCAGAGGAAACCCGCAGTGGGTCACTATGTCGCCGGACGACTGCCAAGGTCGCGGGAAGAGAGGGTCAAAACAATAAGCCGGCCGTTGCCCCTACGTGCTATCTCAGGGTCTAGGGTGCACGGGCCACTGCGCCTGCATATAGCTGAGCCCAAGCCATCAGAAGCTTACTGCGCTAAAAATATGCAGGTGCCAGACAAAGCGAGAGGAAGAGGACATGCGAGCAAAGAAGACGAAGCGAGAGAAAGCGAACAAGCGAGCAAAGGAGAAGGGATGTGTGAAGATGTAGGCGAAAGCCGACAGGTGAGCGAAGGGGAACAGTCGAGCTGGAGAAAGGGGGAGGACAGCCGAAGAAAGGAAGGGCTAGAAAGCAAAGGAGGACAGGAAGTAAACGTGGAAGCTATNGGAGAAAGGGGGAGGACAGCCGAAGAAAGGAAGGGCTAGAAAGCAAAGGGGGACAGGAAGTAAACGTGGAAGCTATAGAAAGGGTAAACAATGAAGAAATAGAAACCACGAGTGAAATAGCAGATAATAGGGCGTAAGATGCAACCAATGCCGAGTATGGCGCAACCCCAAGACAAGTTAGCACCAACAGAGCAACGAACCCGAGAAAAAAATCTGAGAGGCGAGGATGTACCATGTGACAGCAGCCAACCCGAGGACGAGCAGCAGCCTGGAAAGGGCTTCAGGGCCCCCTGACAAGACGATGACAATGCAGACATCATCCCCGCAGGCACACTGTCAGGGATCCAGTGCGGAGAAACACGCCCCCCAGTCTGGTGGGGATCGAAGCCAGGCGAGTGCAACCTTGGCACATCTGCAGAGGCCGATAGGAACCCGGTTTCTACCAGGATCGTCGCCAGTACAGAATGCGTGAACCGAGCCGACCACCCCAATAACAGACTCTGTGTGACATGAGGTAAGCCGGTTTACTCATGTCACCCATGGTGAGAGAAAGGTAGGGCGACGTGCACTATCTAACCCTGGAACTGAAGTGCGAGTAAGTGTTTTTATTTTTACCTGTGTAGCCAAGTTACAATCTTTTAGAAACCCGAACATCTGTGTGGCGAGTAATAAGGGCACGGTGACCCTGAGCCGAAAAATGGCCAGATGTCTATACCTGAGTTACTAGCTGCATAAGGTAAGTATATAGTGTGTATATTCCCAGTGTATAAAATGCATTTGTTTACCAACACTGCCTGTAAAAGGAAAAGGCGGCAGAGATAGTCAGATAAGAGTCTGTTTCTTTCCGGCCTGCGTGCCATCGTCTTAACAGTACAAAAATACATTGTGTATGTTAGAGTTAGATTAAGTGTGTGTTGCTTCCGCCAGCCGGAAAAAAACATTTGTAAAAACTGCAGTGTGCCAGACATTAACGAGGACAGAGATTCCAGCTTAGCAGAGAAGAGTGTTGTTTTATGTCACAAAAATGTAAATGTTGCCAGTCAACTGTGAAAATAACCGGCCGTCTGCCATCGTACTTGTTAGCATATATAAAGAAAGTCTCCACCTAAGAAGGAGATGGAAACACAGAAGAACACTTAAATGATCTGGAGAGATCAATGTAGGGTATGTTGTATAATTGTGTAAAAAAGTAAAAATGTTGGTAACCCTGTAAGAAAGTGGGTAATTACTGTACGGAGTTCAAGGTATGTGGTACCTGGTTTATGTTTGTTTAGCTAGTTTAAAAGGTTGATCGGCCTGCGATGTATTTGAAACATAATATGTAAATTGTAAAGTAATCAGCCTTTAGCAAAATGTGTAAGCAGAGCCAGAGTGTTTGTTAGACCCTTATTGCAGACAGGAGTTTAGCTAGGTATGAACTGCAGGGTGCATCCTTGGTTAACAGGAGGGAGGGAACAAGAAGAAGGAGAAGAGTCGAAGTGGAGGGAGGTCTCAGCTGTCGCACCATGAGATAAACCACGCTGTAAGTGAGCATGCTGCAGAGACAGGTGATCGTCACAGAATGAGAACTACAGACAGAGATGCAACCGAAACCGACATTTTGACGTAGGTGGGTCAGCTTCGCAGAGCCAGGGTGGAGTTGACATGTAACGCATATTGGAAGTAGAAACCTCGCTGACACCCCCTGCGATTTTACCTTCCTGCGAGCCCCAACAAGTTGAATCGAATCGGACACATAGACAGCCAGGACAGGTCAACCCAGAGGAGGGATACTCAGTTACACGTGTCAAGGTTGTGCGGAGTAGGAGCTGGCATATTGCCGAAGTACCCGGAAGGTGCTACGTAAATACGTAGGAAAGTTGACAAAAATGCAGAGCCAAGCTAGAGTGGCTTCAACACGCACCTCTGGTTACGCAAGAGAAAACGGCTGACAAGTTTGGAAGTAGTGCCACGAGAACTCCTCCCCCCACCCCACCTAGCAAACCACAAGGTAACTTGGATACGCACCACGGAAGGAGAGCTGACAGGGTAAGTTTTAGGGTGCAGGTCACCCCTCCTTCCACCAACAAGAACCATGGCACGTGTATGAAGTATTCGGTGTTCTGCACAATCTTACCACCACCCTCCCTCAACAAGGGAGGGAGTAAAGAGAGGATATAAGCGAATTTACGTGATAAGAGGGATCAGTTTTTTATCACGCGGAGAGAGAGTCAGTTGCGTCGGGAATCGCGAGAGGATGTCGGAACCTGAGGAGAGCATCGAGGAGTGAACCCAGAGCAGCAGTCGAGGGGTGACAGCACCAAACGCGGGCCTTTCCAAGGCCACCCACATCGTCGGACCGCATCCTGCCGACACATACCAAGTACTACAAGCACAGTTAAGTATCAAGTCGTCGCTCAAAGAAGGGCCCCCCCCCCTTACCACATGACATCGCCCACAGTTAATCCGAGTTAGTTAAATAGAGTACCACACCTCGGAAGTGTTTCTGTATATTTAAACTCGAGACAGCATAACCAACCAGTAAAGGGAAACACCGATTTTTAAGACTACCTTATTGATATACCCTAAACCTTCAAGGCACCTTATAGTCTGTGCCATCTAATATTAACTGGGGACCCTAGGACCCACACGTGGGGAATAGCGTCAAACTATCATAACGACACTGCCAGGTTATCACAGTCATTACTACATATATCAAATAAAAATTATATTTGTGGCAAGCCTACTTTGCAGTTGTTTATATTTAAACTCATTTTTCTATGCTGAAATAAATTATGTGTTCCATTAAAGAAGACTTTTTTTTAAGTAATTTCAAATGGCGCTTCGAAACTAGCGGTACATGATAGTCACTGTTCATAAGATACATTTTGGACATGTGAAACTCTCAGCAGCGACCTTCGCGTGGCGTAGCAGTTACATTGCATCGCCTTCATGCATGCACTCGGCAATTTTAATTACAGTATTCCTCTATCCCCAAATAATTTTAATCGTTTTCAGTGTGCAAATCCAACAGGTTCCCAGAAACGTAGTTGCAGAAATGTATATTTTATTGCAAAGTTTTTCCAGGATTAATTACATTGTTTTCTTTTCTGTACAGACACGAATATTGTGGTTTTTCAGCGGATTATTTTTGTAGTAAGCATGGTGATTAAAATTGTTTTGTGTTTATTCGGCAATAAAAAATCAAGCCTAGGAAATTGTCTCTTTGAGATCCTAGAAATATTCTACAATATCTCAACTGCGGCCGTCGTTTGGATGATTACGAAGCAGACGGAAATTTGCTTACAGCCGTACCTGTTTGTTTCCTTGTCTTTACATCAGTCAGGGAACATATTTCCTAGCAGGTTACTTCAAACTACGTTTGGTTGTGGAACCTCGCATCTCGCACGGCATGTACACACTTAAATAACGCCATGTAGGTTACCGGTTTACACAGGTGTGACTTGTGAGCGTGGTGTTGCGAATGGGAAAACAACGATACGTGCTGCGACTAATCGCCGGGCCCACGCTGGAATACTGTATGCACAGTAAAGCAAGAATTTCCTTTTTTTTATATGAGGTAAACATTGTTTGGTAATTGACAGCTGTCAGTCATTTCTTATGTTCGTTTCATTCGCGGANGTGGTTTTTCAGCGGATTATTTTTGTAGTAAGCATGGTGATTAAAATTGTTTTGTGTTTATTCGGCAATAAAAAAATCAAGCCAAGAAAATTGTCTCTTTGAGATCCTAGAAATATTCTACAATATCTCAACTGCGGCCGTCGTTTGGATGATTACGAAGCAGACGGAAATTTGCTTACAGCCGTACCTGTTTGTTTCCTTGTCTTTACATCAGTCAGGGAACATATTTCCTAGCAGGTTACTTCAAACTACGTTTGGTTGTGGAACCTCGCATCTCGCACGGCATGTACACACTTAAATAACGCCATGTAGGTTACCGGTTTATACAGGTGTGACTTGTGAGCGTGGTGTTGCGAATGGGAAAACAACGATACGTGCTGCGACTAATCGCCGGGCCCACGCTGGAATACTGTATGCACAGTAAAGCAAGAATTTCCTTTTTTTTTATATGAGGTAAACATTGTTTGGTAATTGACAGCTGTCAGTCATTTCTTATGTTCGTTTCATTCGCGGAACTATGTGCTGTTCACGGTGATGTAAGTTCTTTGAAACGTACATTCTAAAAAATCGATGCCTACAACTACATAAATGCTACAGTACACACTAGCATGCAGGTGAAATAATGAAAATTCATCTAAGGCTTGGGTCTGTTTTGCGAGTGTCATGCTTTAATTTACACCCACCTTAAACTGGTGTTTTTATTTTATGCACATAAAAATGTGAATATTATTACTAGAAGTACATTCGCATTCTCAACAACTCCATGGTATTATTTGTGTCACTTGAATAATAACGTCTTTCCCTTATAAATATTAATTTAATATATGGCAAAATATACGAAGGTAAGATGTAAAGTATATATTAAGTTGTGCTTTCAGAAGTGCTTAGTTAACTTGAACTATTACTTACAGTAGAACTCAAATTATACGAATCAATTGGGACCGGACCCCATTCGGATAACCAAAATTTACGATAATTGGATTTAGCCCCGAAAAAAAGGGTCTATTTTAATTAATTACGGTATGTGTGTTAAAAATAGGAGAAAAAACTATTTTTTATATAAAAATAGCTTTTAATTAATTAAATGAAAAGGCAACATTTTTACATGTTAAGCGTACTTACAAGTGCTGTACATTAGTACAGTATGTACGTACCGTATTGTAAATTAAAGTCATTGCTTGCTGAACATCTCGGTCAAAGTACACTGTTTGACTGTCTTCATCCGTTTTCGGGCAGCCAATTCGCTTGACAGTGAGAAGTTGCATGTGGTCACACTCGGGCTGACGCTCCATCAACTTTAATGCAGTTTCAAAGCCGGCAAATGCTTCACTAGCTGATGGTCCCGTGTCTGCTTCAACTTCGACATTAAGGTCATCTTCTTCCTCAACACTTTATTCTCTCACACTTTCAATAAGTTTATCATCATTTAGAATTTGAAACCCAGGGTCTGACGAATCACACACCATCCACTCTCTTATTTCTTTAGCACTAACTTCTGAACATCCAGGAATTTTCAAAAGAATGTTTCTCAATTCCTCAAGTGACACGTCATCCTCGTCTTCTCTTGTCTCTTCCCTTTCCTTTTCTTGGTCTTATTTTTCCTTTTTCTCATTTTCCTTCTCTTCTTCAGTTGATATGCCTTTCAACTTGTTCCACGCACGTCTTAATGTGACTGCCTTAACCAAGCTCCAAGCTTCCGCCTCCATGTAAACGCAATCTTTCAAATTTATTTTTTTGTGGTTAGCCAACACACCTTCTTCGTCTTCGCCCTCTACCAAAAGTTTCCTTAGAAGTTGCCTTCTGTAATGGCGTTTCATGGTTTCGATAACAGACTGGTCCATTGGTTGCAATAAGCTTGTGACGTTTGGCGGTAAAAATATTGTTTTATACTGGCCATTCCCTCTTTCCAACAATTCTTCGGTGGGATGAGTTGGTGCATTATCAACAATTAAAATCACTTTACTGCCTTCTTTTCCAAGACATTTTTGGTGCTTTTTCACTTCAGGGATGAAAATTTCGCCGTACCACTCGGTAAACGATGCTGCAGTCATCCAAGCCTTGGGTTGGTTTTTATAAAAGAGGGGAAGCTTTTTCACATTTTTAAATGCTCTTGGGCTGTTTGACTTCCCTAGCAACAGAAGGGGTATTTTATGGCTTCCCGTAGAGTTCGCACAGTTAAGCGCCGTAACATGGTATTTACTAAATTTATGTCCTGGAGCACTACAGTCCCTTTTAGATGCTAAAGTGGTTATAGGCAGAGCTTTCCAAACAAGGCCGGTTTCATCAGCGTTGTACAAAAACTCAGGATCCTAGGAGTCTGCTACAACTTTAAAATTTGTCATTAAAATCTTTTGCAGCTTTGGAGTCTGCTGATATCTTCTCGCCACTTAAATCTAATTCACGGACACCATGCCTGGACTTAAAATTTCTTGGCCAGCCGTTACCTCCTTTAAATGATGAACAACCAAGCTTCTGAGCTAAGATCTTAGCTTTTTCACAAAGAATTGGACCCGAAATTGCGTTTCCCATAGAACGTTGCTGCAAAAACCACTTGAAAACGGCATCTTCTAAATATTTGTTTGTTGCTGCCTTCATTGATTTTCTTGAAGAACTTTCATCTTCGTTTTCAAGCACTGACACGAAGTTTAAAAGTGTAGGTTTGCTCTTTTAATGTCTGAAATCGTTGATTGTCCAACACCGTACATCTCAGCCAACTGTTTACCCGTAACTTCATTATCTGATTGCTCTATAATTTTCAGTTTATCTGCTAAAGATAACACAAAACGTTTTTTTTTAGAAACCATGGTGAACGACGAAACGTACTCACAAACAAAACAACACACTGACGCCGTCACAAACAAAACACGGTCACACTGACTGACTAATCAAAACGAACAGTGACAGGTGGGCCGGGCCGGCAACCTGGCGACGGACGTCAGCCAATAATAGAACTGCACTATGAGACGGTGACTCATCATCCCAATAATGTTCGGCGCCTGCACTAGCTTCGCGGAGGGAAGGACAATAACGCCCGTGGACAGAATAATTAATTTGCTAATTCGGATAATCAGCGATTCGGATAGTTGGAGTTCGGATAATTGGAATACTACTGTACTATTATTTACATATGTAACCCACAAGGTGCTTAATTTGTTTCCAATAAATTTTTGGGCATAGATTTGTTGTCCAGCGCTGTCTATTATATAAATCTATGAGTCTTTGGAAATGGGTTGTAAATCTGATTGGCAATTACATGCTGCCCAAGCATTCCTTTTAACTGGGCCGCCGTCTGGCAAGTTTGTCACCTGGTCCTGAATGGCTTCACAAGATATTATTTGAAAACTAGTTGCTAATTATTTTCTTGCAATTCTACAGCTGAATTATTATGCATACATTATGATATTTTTGAAAATATACAAAATTGTTTACGTAGATAAATCTTTGAAATAAACATGATGTTTACAACTCTTGCTTCTTAAAATTCAACATTATTTCCACACATTCCACACTACGGTTTCGTAAAATTTGCTCTAAACTATTTGCAGGGTTAAAAAAAATATATCTGCGGCGAATAGTTTCCAAATAATTCCTTGTCGAAATACAGAAAATACAGTTTATCGATTTACTGCCATTTTGCTGGCAACCGAGGCAATTTTCTCGGAGCACGAGATACACGTGGTTTCGCTTCTGTATGCGTGGCTATTCTGTGTTATCTGGTGCTTATTTCCCGCCTTGTAGAGTGTCGCCATAAAGTCATCTGAGCTGCAATTTGTGCACGCGGGTGAAAGACGAAAGCGGATGGGTTGACTTTAACATTTTACGTTTCTGCGGTGGAGCGTATCTTTCCACGCCGAATAGTAGCGCGAGGAAATGACGTGCAAAGAGACAATTTCATCCTGGGAACAGAAATGCCAGGCATATATATATAAAATATATATATATACACACACACACGTCGTTCGTTCCTCTTGCAGACCGGCTGCTCCTGAGATGGTCTCACGCCTCGAGCTATTTGAGCTTGACTTCGGGAGCTGGGAGTGACGCCCACACGGGAGGTGACACTTCAGAAAGGCTGCCTCAGCTTTGGGCACTGAAAGAAGGAATCTACGATGGGCAAGTTACTCCAGTGATTCTGCTCTTCATGATGGGACTGCCACGTACACTACACCGAACTCACTTCTACCCTGGTTTCGACGTAAATGCCCTCGCTTGCCAGAAATAAGGTGGAACGTCGTTCCCAAATAAGTGGCTGGCGATTGTCTTTATTTGACCGCTTGGCAGTAATCCTCAGCAGCTAAGTAAAAAAAGTACGGACAGTTCCATTTCTTGTATTTAGATACCTGAAAAATTGGCGTAATTGTCGGTCATCACCATGGACTAAAGAAGAGGTAGATCGATCTTTCGTCTTCTGCGCATGTACCCAACATTTACCTACCCCAAACCAACACAGTTGTCATAGTCACATGGTCAACAGTGATGAACGTGTTGGTTTATATCTTAATTTTCAAAAGAAGAGCACTTTTATACGAATAAAATACTTCTGCCAATTTGAATTTAATCAAACGGCATTACAAATTGGTTAGAGCAAGTATAAAAACATCGCAAAGCACTTGTTGATGAACATGTTCTAAACTTAAATTCTATCCATGTCGTTTTTGATATTCGTATTACCAGTAAAGCAGTTCATTTTTGGAACTTGTTTTGCGCAACTAGCATGAGCACGGTACTCCGTATTCACTCTACTGTTTATGTTGATTCTAGCCGCTGTCATTGGTTTATTGTTTTGTACAACGGTGGTGATTCAGTGCCCTTTTTGACTAGCTTGAAATTAATTGGGCAGTATTATTGTCAGTTGTTTCGTATTAGTCGAAAGCCGTCTAGGACGTTAGAAACAAACTACGGTTAAAGACAAAAATAAAGCATGCGCACATGTGATTTTGAGTCTATTCTGTAATGAAAAATAAATGCTAATGTGGCAAGTCTTTACTTATTATACTGTGGCACTGTGCGAGATTTCACAGATCAATACATACATCATCTAGAAGAGAAAATTTTCTGGTTGTCTGATCCCGCTATTAGAACTCATTCGTCTCTTCACCTCGGTCACACAGAACGAAGCTAAATAATTACCATTGACTCAGAAGATTACAGGGAGTGTCGGAAAAGCAAATGTTTAAAATCACAACTGAAGTCAAAACTTCGAATTACTTTTGGGTAAATCACAGTCACTATTTCCCGGTCACCATAAAAGTAAGGAACCTAATCTTACTGGTACACACATCTGGCCAATCAGAGAACACGATTCTTGTGATCCAATCAGAAATAAGCTTCCTGTCCTACAACTCTTAAATTCTTTCNTCCTGTCCTACAACTCTTAAATTGCTTCACCTACTCTCTCATCGAAAATTCTTTCTGATATAGGTTTTCTTTGTGTAAGCACCCGAGGACATGAACCGGTAGCAAATTTTTTATGTAAAAAGAGTTGTTGCTTAATTGAACTGTCTCACATTTATTCGTGTTTCTTGCATCGTTTGTCACTGGACTATCATCTGTTTTTCACGTCGTAATTTCCTTTTTGAGTGTATCACGATGAATACAATCAAATTATTCAATTTTTGGTTATTGTTCTGAGTTACTTTTCAATTTTTTTAGGGAAATTTTTCGTATAAATTTAACAGGTTTTATTTTGAATTCAAGAGAAGTTATTAAGTTATTTTCACATTACTTTGTTTATTGTTTTATAAATTCCAATTTTATTACAATTTCTTGGTTGAAATTGACGAATGGATTAGTAACACCCAGTCATTTATACTTGGTGTCTGCCTGCAACTAAGGTGTTTCTGGTTTTATAAATTTATTTTCTGTTTAGCGAATTTTTACTGGTTAAATTTTGTTCCCTTAAATTAGTAGTCAGAAAAGCAATGAGGAAAGTACAAATACATTATAAAAGCAATTCGGAGACTTATGTATAACCGAGTGGTCTGAGTTGTACGTACATGATCAGGTCACTCTAACCCTAACTCTTTATTACTGACTCGCAATTCTCCGTCCCGTGTCCAATAGACTATAACAATTCCAGCGAATGATTTGGCCACCAAGATCGCCTGACATGAATCCCATCGAACATTTATGGGACACAAACTCCTGCACTGGCAACACTTTCGCAATTATGGACGTCTATAGAGGCAGAATGGCTCAATATTCCAGCCTGGGACTTCCAACGACTTGTTGAGTCCATGCCACGTCGAGTTGCTGCACTTCGCCGGGTAAAAGGAAGTCTGGCACGTTATTAGGAGGTATCCCATGACTTTTGTCGCCTTAGTTTATACTGATATTTTGAATCTAGCCTAGTAACAAATGACTCCATGAACATACCTGGAATCGGCTGGTTCTAACTTATTCAGTGTAACATATTATAACAGTTTCTGATACACTTCATAAGCAGTAGTCGGTTTAAAAGCAAACTATATGCCAACAGCGGCCAATAGTTTGTAGCTACATAAACAATATGACTTTAATTGGTGTTAGTTTTGGATCGTGTTTATCTGCCATCATAATTAGAGGTACGTGGACTTCGCGAATTGTTTTGGTATCAGCCTACACTTTTCAGTTATTTACATGCTCGGAGAAGCCGCAATGGTGTAGTGGTTAGGCGAACCGGGTTCAATTCGCGGCGGGGTCACTCCCAATGGGAGAATGGTGCCAGACGATGCCGGTGGTCGGCGGGTTTACTCGGGGATCTCCCGTTTACCTCACTCTTGCATTCCGGCGCTGCTCCATACTCTCCTCGCTCTCAAGACCTCAAAGTTAAGGGCTGCTCAAGTCTCTCCACTCCACTCACCCGTTTACATACTCGGGCCACAATTGTTAGCTTGTTGGCTGCTACCGTGATGGGAAGTCATTTTTTTTTATTCGACATGGTTGCACGTGATACGGTTACAACAAAGACTCCTATTTATTATTGGCTATAGAGTCATTGAAGGCGTGTCCATACAATTATGGTCAAATCGCGAAATGAACACCCCAGTTCACGTTCTTCATGCCTAACGTGCCACTGAATGAACTTGCTTAATTCGTGGACTCGTAATCAAAATTTTCAGTTTTTTTTCGATCGTGCTGAAAAAATGAAGTATATACTTTAGTTAATACTTCGGAATTAATGATAAATGTAAATGTATGAAATCCAATGGGGGATTAAGTGATGGATTTCACGTTTCTCCTTTTAAGCAGGACGGTTTACAAACCAACAGCAAAGTTAAAAACTACGTCGAAGCCACACAAGCGTGCGAGAAGTTAGCAGTGAGAGATTTGAAAACGTCCGTAATTAATTAAAGCAAACTGAGGCGAAGTACAGTACGTTTCCCACTGACCTGGTTATATCGTCAAATCCCCACAGCATTAGAATCACTCAGTATCTCTCTCTCTCTCTCTTTCCCTCTGTAGCCATACCCCCCTCTCACTCTCTCTATCTATCACGGCCTCGCGAACACAACTGAACTCGCATTTTTCTCTGTCAGTTTCCAGGTCACTTTTTTTTTATTCACCATCACTACACGGAGACGTCTGCAGACTCAAAGTTTACGTACTAACTTAGATTTTACCCCGCGTATTTTATACATTTGATTTCTGACAGTGGTAACTGCATACATTTGGGTAATGATTTATAGGACTTTTTTTTTTTTCAGGAATAGCTTTGGAAAATTTTCTAGCCTTATATCGATACACCGTAAAAGTATTCATTGAATATGTCTGGATTCACGCGTATTCAACGAATACTTTGACAGTTGTTTAATGTAGCGATGTTGGCTGCGTACCAGAAAAAAATTTTTATTCAGTTACAGTCTATCGATGTTGTAATATTTATCATGTTATGTCACGCGTTTATTTATGTTATAATCATGCAAAATTTTGAATTGGTGCCAAGCGTGTTTCTTGAAAGCGCTCCAAAACATGCCGCCTGCTCACTGANGATTCACGCGTATTCAACGAATACTTTGACAGTTGTTTAATGTAGCGATGTTGGCTGCGTACCAGAAAAAAATTTTTATTCAGTTACAGTCTATCGATGTTGTAATATTTATCATGTTATGTCACGCGTTTATTTATGTCATAATCATGCAAAATTTTGAATTGGTGCCAAGCGTGTTTCTTGAAAGCGCTCCAAAACATGCCGCCTGCTCACTGANATAATCATGCAAAATTTTGAATTGGTGCCAAGCGTGTTTCTTGAAAGCGCTCCAAAACATGCCGCCTGCTCACTGATTTTAGACTTAACTATTAATGAAGAAGGAAACAACATCCGAGTATTTCAAATATAGGAATGTTCACTATACTGAACAGCTATAGTGCGTTTTCGGTTGCTTCCTCGTAGCTGTTTGTCAAGATGGAAAAGATACTTAGTATTATGTTAAAAGCTTATGTCTTATTAAACTATAAATCCGTTTGTCCGTTTAAGAAATTGTTAAAAGGTGCATACGTCCATGGAAGACACTAAAGTATTTTGGACTCTGATTCCTTGCATAGAACAGTATTCAACCATAAGTATCATCCTCGTACAACTTGTCCACGTTCATGGGCACGTAGTTTGAATGGGAAAACCGATAAATCAGCACCAGTCATTAGGTCCACTATGAAGTTTATTCATACACATGGATTCTGTAAAAATACACAGCGCGTTAAAAGATGAAAATTAGTAAGCTAATACATCCGAAAAGCACTCAGTTTACTCTGAATCACTTTTAGCAGTCATTTTACATGTAAATACGCCGTATAAATATGACCTATATTGATTTGTCATTGATAGAGTTCACTGTTCATTAGGTTCTAATGCATGTACTAGGTGCATGTACCTAGGTTATCTTCCGTTACTTTTTGTGGACTGAGTTCGAAGCATTAGCTCCACGTGGCTAAGCAAACACGAGTTTTGTAACCGCTATGCTGGGCGATTGAAATTCGTCTGGAAACACCTAAGACTTGTCTAAACTATAAAAATCTTATAATAACAGAAATAGCGAGAATCTAAAGAAACGTGTTTCAGCAGAAAATATTTTCGCGCTGTTTGATTATTCCAAGCTGCTAATACTAACTGTAAAATGCATGAGTTTTCACGCACCTGTGGATAACCCTGTGAGTCGGACCTCCCATACCACTCTGCCTGTACGGGAATATATTGGATTTCCCTCCCAACAGCACTCGCCCTCTGCGTCAGGATTTCAGGTCGCTTCATGCGCTATTCTGCAGGAAATAAACTCTCAGGCAAGGGCTAGTTGGACGCTGCTCGCAGTCCCAACAACGTTGCCAAGGATTTCAGCTTGGCGCCATTCCGACACAGAATACTTACGAATAAAGAAGTGAAGCAGCCACTTCTACCTCGAAGTACAACCGCACAGGACAGCAAAATGGCAGCAATGGCCAGCGACATGTTGCGATGCCGTTCCACGATCAGCGCCTGGTAACTCACTTGCCAGCCGCCAGATCACTCGACAGGTAATCTCGCCTCACTCATGGCCGGTTGCAACACCATGTTCATCGTTGGATCTGAGATCATGCCCGAACGTCATCTAAGATCGTTGCAGAATACGGTCAGCACAATTCGAATTCAGGACTTGGCTGGAGATCGAGTTGGAACTTCATTTCGAACCGCTGAATATAGTGTTGCAAAGTCTTGATCCAAGATCAGAGTGGTGACTAAAAGAACTCTTACATACCATCAAGCCAGAATCAGTGATATAAATAAATGAAATAACTTTCACTGAAAGTCAGTTGATAAGCTACTGCCAACTGGCGAATCAAACAACTTAACTGCGAACAAGTGACTTATAGCAGTACAATTATTGACATTTCGTGGCAATTACAAATAAATCAGTGAAATTCAGCTATCATATTATAAGCTTTCTGGCACTGATTATGATTTGCTCAGTTTTCACTGGATTTACTGATTTAGCTCAATTCTTACTGACCCAAGTTGTTTACCGGAAATAATCTTCATAACATTTAAACCGTCTGAATGTGGATTTTTTTTGNAATTCTTACTGACCCAAGTTGTTTACCGGAAATAATCTTCATAACATTTAAACCGTCTGAATGTGGATTTTTTTTGTGGTTTCCTGTTATAAAATTCAAATTGAGACATATAACAAAGGCTTGCTATTTTTATGCATTTCTTTNTTTTTTTTGTGGTTTCCTGTTATAAAATTCAAATTGAGACATATAACAAAGGCTTGCTATTTTTATGCATTTCTTTGATTAAAGAAGTATTAATTTTTGTAAAGAGATAACGAAATGTACGCTAGCAAAATTATTATGTTCCTTCTGGGCCAATGTATTTTTAATTGGAGCTGTGTGGCTGCGGCTGTGACTAGCGGTATTCGGTTCGACTCCAGCGAGCTCGGCAATCTTCTGCTCGACTCAGGGGTTGCTCGGAAGCCGAAGACTCGGGTTTGTCGAACGTACCCGAAGGTGCTCGGCAGTTACGCCAACTAATTCTTCGAGCATATGTTTGTTCTGGTAGCCGTATTGGTTTTATAGGCATATGGTATGTCAAAACGTAAATCTGTATTTATTATCCTATTTTAAACAATTATTTTTATATTGTGCCAAAATGATACATATGGTATTGCGGAAAGATGCAAAAGTCTTTCATTCAATTACTACATTTCTAGTCCCCTCTTTTGAAGACTGATTTATACACGATGTCAGAATCTGCTAATTATTCACTGCCACGACATAATGTTTTATAGAATAAGTATGCTACTTATATTTTATTAATGTATGTATATATATGACTAAACAAAGCCCATCATACTAATATCAGACACATGCACAAGTATGTTATAATCATGGTATGGATCAGCATAAATTGAAATGCCAATACTGCCAGGCCCTGAAGACTAGGCATGTACGGTCCGTCTTAACTTTCGTGCTCTTCTTGACCTTCTATCCATCAACTGTCAAATCATTCTGTAAATCCGCAACACAATAAGCACCACACACCAATAGACACAAACCCACAAACGATTCCACAACAAAAACCACACAAATCCACACCAATCCACATACCAATCCACATCAATCCACACTATTCACATACAAATCCACACACCAATCCACAAACAAACCCGCACCAATCCACACCAATCCACACCAACTCACACGCCAATTCACACGAAATCACACCAATTCACACACCAATCCACACATCAATCCATGCCAATACATATACAAATCCACATGTCAGTCCACATCAGTCCACCACACCAATTCACACCAATCCACACCAATCCTTCGATCAATCCCAATCCTTAGAACGATCCCAATCCTTCGATCGATTCTTCGATCAATCCTTCATTCAGTTTGTTCCTCGTCCATATGTATAAAAATTACATTCGTTCGCCAACTGTCTCCACATTTTTACATGTCAACAGAATTAATGTTTTGTGTGCAGTCAACTACCAATGCATTTTTATACTAAAGTCTTTATTATCTTTCTTTATTCAAATCTTTCCGTTAATAGTCAAGTGCTCATAGCACCACGTAAAATTTATGAGGGATAAAACGTTACGACATATAAAAAATAAAGAAAACTAATTATTTTATAATAACATTTAAGAAGAAGGCAGTTCATCAATTAATGAAATATAGCCCTGATCCATCAGTTTACTAATGATTGAAGATATCTCGTTAATGCACGTGTGATACAGACATTTTTGAAGTACATTACAATCAAATAACTGAGTCTGTCAAGAAGTCCATTCGGGTCTTCGGGAAATATGTAGGCAGTATTCTCGGCTTCTTCTGCCATCTTCATGTCGCTTGTTGCAGCAAATATGTTGGAGGGGTGTGTCAGTGCATCGAGAAAACCGCCCTCAGCGTCTTCAACAATATCACTGTCTTCAAAATACTCCATTCACGGTTACTTCCTACTAATCTGAAGTTTTGCTAAATTATGTTCTCAGGATATTACTCAGCCTCATACAAACAAAGCTTTACCGAGTTTAGAAAATTACACCAAAGGGACAACGCCGTGCATTCGTGCGCTCTCAGCTTAATATTATTCTGCATTAGGACTATTTACTACGTATTACCAACACACCGGTCTTTTAACTGTTTTTATTTACATTAATTATACACCAAAAAATATATATTATTGTTCAAATATAAATATATTTTCAATTTAATAAGAAATAACATATTTTCACGTTTACGCAAGTACAAAACGCTGGTAATAAACGGCATATTTACGAAACAACGAAACTTGTCATACATGAGATGATTTTTCAAATGTTTGGTTCTAAAAGTTTGAAGAAACCGCGAATAGCCTATAGTTAAAAGATTCACGTTATTTAACAAAAATCACATAGCTAAAACCCGTGATACAATGTTAACAACAATGCAATATTCTCTTAGCTTATGAGATTACAGTATAAATAATATGAAACAAGTACTATAAATGAACAATAACAATTTAATTTCCTGCAATACATTATACATACCTCAATATAATGCAGGGCAACCACTATGTATTAATTTTCCTCAAGTGAATTCGCGATATGGTCGCTAACTATAAATGATTTATCCCTCGACGTTTCCTTCTCAAAAATAATTGGCGGGGAAGCAAGATTTCCAACTCGGAGAGTTCACACTGCCTCCTTAATGGGTTTTCGTGGAGAGAGACGCGAGTTTTGAAATCCTCTTACGATGTCTCCGGGTCCGAGGCGGGCAGATTTGCGGCCGAGGGGGTACGGCTGGTGGCGAAGAGAGAGGCCACCTCCACGCTTCAAGCACTCACTGCGGAAANCACAGTTTCCTTTTCACCCTTATCCAAATCCCGACTCGCCCCCGAACGTCCGTGTTGTTGATCTCGTTACGCCGAGTTGGCGGGGAAGCCGCCGCTTGTTAGCAACTCTGGAGGCTACCCCTCACCCCCTACTACCCCATGCTCCTAACCAAAACACCAAACGAACTGTTCTGCTTCTCGCAAAGTCATCACACATGCGCCCGAATGTTACCTCCGGGTGGACTGGGTGCTGTCGTATCTTACAAACAGACTGATTATAAACACATACCAGGTGTTTAAGGAAAAAAGCCGACATACGTTAAAATTTGATAATATGGACCATTTTGAAGGGAAAACATCAATGAACGCATGCTCTATCCGCAAATGTGTCCGAGATACAGCAAAGTGAAACTGACAGGGATGGGAATGGTACAGGTGACAGTAAATTAACAGATCGTTGCATGTTGGTGTTTTATTGTGTAATTTCCCTTACAACGCATGTTCTGAAACGCCACCGTCAACTTCAGCCCGCGTAGTCAGACGCCGTGTTGCTAGTCTGAGTCGGTGTCCATATTCTTCTTTAACATGAGCACAAGCATTTAACACGGGAGCAAGCAATTCCCCCCCCCCCCNCCCCCCCCCTTGTTTGCAATTTTTACCGGTTGACTTTGGTCTTCGACCGATCGCACAAACAATAATCTGCCGGAGGAAGGTCGGGTGACTGTGATGGCCTAGAAACAGCACAGCACCACGACCGATTCAATCGCCAGGATAGGTTTCGTTGCGGTACTGTACCTCTGGTCGTGTAAAATATGCAGGTGCGCCATCCTGTTACAAGCACGTCCCAGCCCTTTTGGCCAATGGAACGTCCTCCAAGCTCTCCGGCAATACATTATGCAGGAAGTGCATAATTCTCCGTTAAGATGGTTGTCTACGTTAACTGGACCAATGAATTGGTTATCTATGACACCACACCACACGATCACTGAGAAACGACCCCATGAGTGTTACACAGCTGTATATCAGCAAAATTGCTAATATAATATACGTTTTTTGATTTTTTTTCTCTTCAGAATGGTCCATACTATCACCTCTAAACGTATATACGTATCCTCCTGAAACATCTTGTATATCTGAGACACATAAGATAGAATTTTCTTGGTTGAGTTAAGATATTTAGGCGGCTCTTAGCAACGAGGTCATGAGAGCCGATGAGGGTGAAATGAAGTGAGAAAGGAGCGGCGCCAGAACGCAAGGTCGGGGAATGAACCCGGTTCGCCTTGTTGGGAGGCGAATACTTTAACTGCTCGGCCGTCGTGGCCCCTAGAATTGTCTTAGTACCGCCAGTTCTAAGTTACGCGATTATAGCTTGTGATCTTTTTAACTCGCGTGATTCTGTGACAGTTCTAACTTGTATGTTTCTACTGTATGTATGATCTGAGTTAAGTATTCCTATGTTACGAGAGTTGTAAGTGACGGCTCTCTAAGTTATGTGATTCTGCAGTGTGCGTGTTCTACTGTGCGACTGTTCTAAGTTGTGTGTTCCTAAGCTATGACAGTTCTGAGAATGTCTTTCCAAGTTACACTGTTCCATGTTATGATTTGTAGAGTTGCAATGGTCTTAAGTTTAGATTTTCTAAGTTACAATAGTTCTAATTTATAATAGTTATAAGTTATGTGGATTTTTCTGGAAACTTCTATGACTGTTTCTATGTTGTCATTTTAAATGTCATGTTTTGTTCCCCGCGAAGACGTAGCTCAATGCTAACAGGAGCCGCGGTGGTGTAGTGGTTAAACTACTCGCCCCTCACCACGGGGTTCTCTCGTTTCCCCCACCCTTCCATTTCGGTGCTGCTCCATACTCACCTCGCTTCACCCTCAACGGCTCTCAAGACCTCAATGTTAAGAGCAGCCCAAATCTCTTCGCTCACTCACTCACCCTATGCTAACTGCAGCAACGTTACCCGCTGGTCGTCTACTTTATCAAGGCCGCAGGCCAGGCCGTCACACCACCTCGCGGTCACAGAATTCTAAAAAATTGCAGAAGTGAAACAACAAGTTATACCGCGAAATTTCACCGCACACGCCAGCAAAATGGCGTCCCTGAGCCAGCAGACATGTCAGAACATCGTCCGCCGTTTAGAGCCTCGTACCTTACCTGGCGGGCCACATCAGTGTAGTAGTCAAAACTCCTCGCCTTCCACTGATGTGAACCGAGTTCGCCTACTAGTGAGGTTGCCCAGATTTTCGCATGTTGTAAACATGGTGGACGTTGCCGTTGGTCGGCGGGTTTTCCTCGAGCACTGCCGTTTTCCATGCCCTTTCATTCCACCGCTGCTCCATATTAAACCTAATGTCACCCTCACTGGTTCCAACACAATCAACTCTCAACCCAGCTTCGTCCCTGGCGTATGCGGTTGCACTGTCTTAAGTTGAACTTCCTGGTTTACATCTTTACATTAATAAATTCTGTTTGGTCTGGTCATGTAAAAAAAATTGTTTTTTTCGTCGTTTCATTACTACCCAAGTGCCATTTATACCGTTCTGGATACAAAAACAACTGCTGTCAAAAATTTTATTCACGATTTATCTTGCTATTTTTCGTGGATAAATAAACGATACTTATACTGATATAAATCAAGCGCAGACATCACGAGCCTACTAAAGCAGTATTCTAAAGATTTTGTGATCCTCACGTAATATTGTGACATATTTTCACTTCTCGCATTTTTGCTTACTATAATTGAAAGCAGTAATATTCACCAGTTGATATATGCTATTTTTTTATGGGCATTTTTAAATCGTAGGTGTGGTTTGGGGAAAACTACAGCGAAATGAAAAATCCAGCGACTACTTGGCAGTCCATATATCAACACTTGTCTAGACGTACGTCCCCGAAGAAGCTTACGAATACGAGTTTAACTTTAATAAATTCTTCTTACTCTTCGTGTTTGTTTCCTCAAAAGGGAACTTCAACGGAATTTATTTGTCTTTCTCTCAGGATTCCTTAGGCTCCATATAAAAAAGATACAACTCTCCTACTTTGCAGGATGAAATGTTGTTCCTACAAGACGCGACAATTCACTTATACATTTCATGGAGATTTATCATCGCAGAGGCATCATTTGTTCCAGGCCTGCGCGGCCATGTAAGTTTTGACAGATATCTTTATAGATGGCAAGAAGTTTCGCTTGCCTCTGCGAACCAGTGAGGTCGCTGTATGAATGAATTCTATGCAATGAGAGAGCTACAGGTTGTTCAGTACTGTCCGTCTGATAGCCTGCTATCTTCCAATATTATAAAAACATAGTAGATAAGTACACAGAGACAAAATGGCGTGGAGGTTCCTTTGATATCCGCGTACCTTTTTTCTAATTGGCTGCGTGAGACTCTGGGACTGTGCTTTATATCTGATTGGCTTCTACATGCTGCGAAAATTTCCCTATTGGATCGGCTTCCAGCTGACAAGTAGGTTACTAGCCACTGATTGACGAACGGCGTTCCAACATTTTGCTGGCCAGCCCGACTGGAGTTCGCTGTTTAAGGTGTTGTTTCGCCTCTGTATTCTTAGGTATTCTGCGGTGTAGATGATTTGCTGTTAACTAATCACTTTAAAATTAACTTCTGAAAGAAATTTCGAGCCATTGTAGTCATATTATAAACTTTAACACTTTCAGCAATATGTCAAAGCGTAGCTCGGGCAAAGCGAAAAGAAAATTTTCTCTGCCGTTAAAAAGCGAACTTACGAGGGTACCCTTTCTCTATTTCGCAATGTTTTATCACTATCTTACATAAACACTTCACTCAATTAACTAAAAATTTGTATGAACAAAAATAAAACATTTTATTACTACCCATACGAATTCGGAAAGTTACGTGTTGCACATCAAAGAACATCGGTTTCGACACTGTTGACTCAGCCGTATATTAACAAACAGTCAGCCAGTAATAAAATATGTAAGGTACAGTAAGGTGACCGTTGTAATGTAGATCATTGAGTCATTTTTGAGTGGATGTTCAGAGACCAACAGGACTTAAGTTCCTACGGCGACGTAGGTAACTCAGTTGCAGCGTGCCATGAATGTTTCGAAATTTGCGCACACCTCCTGCTGTTAGTTTAGATGCCATTGCATTGTAAACATATAATGTGACGAAACGCTTGCAGGAACTGGCATATTTATGATTTGGTGTGCAGTGGCGAACTTATATATTGTTTCAGATTGTGCTCATATTGATATCAGTTTCCCATTGTATTGTGCAGTGCCCGACGGAAATTGCCGTCCTATGGCAAGCGCCACGTCCGTGTGAACCGATAGCGATCGTGCTAATATTAATTTACATATTTAACTCGTCATGTTCGTTAGGAACTAGGAAAATAATATACCTTTCAGGTTTACATCTCATTCTTACGTTAAAATACCTAATACGAAGGTATCTACCGCACTTAATTAGCACGACGCCATATCGTTCATGGCTGCACTGCAGTGTCGACATTATACACCCCTGGAAATTATTTATTTATTCCCAACGAATCCTAATATAGGGTCTAATGGTGGATGTCTGACGTTGCGATAAGGCATAAAGCTTTTCAGGGCTCAGGCATACACGCTTGTACAAAACCATAAATCCAACGCCAACCTGAAAGGGAAATTGAAACATGGCTAACTGTACGGAATATCTGATATATCACGCTTTTTTTAAATGATATCCAGAAGGTGTACGTTCTTAAGCAAGGGTAATGTGCAACACACGATGTTGCAACACTCATAATCCATTCTCCTGTTTAGTATGGCCCCACAAAGTGAAGATTCTTGAATGCAAAATGTTAAGCATGAACTCATATCACTTCAGGGAATGTCTTGTCAGGGGAGCAACAAAGTACAATACAACTACCATAACATTTTCTGATGTGTGGCCTCTTCTGTTACGAAATCATAAAGAAAAATAGCAAAATTTCGTAGCATTAGTATTTTGCATACTCCAGCCTGAGCCATTAGTTCATCAACATTGCTTCAGTGACCAGCTAGTTTTACCCCATTACAGGTAACATGGGATTACGTTATTTTATCATTGCAATACTGCTATTGTTTCAAGTCTTCACGGGCGTATCTAACCACCTGTGACTGTTGAACAAATAAATAATGTACAAATATATTCCAAGCCTTTCTTGCCCTCACAAACGTCTCGAGAAGTTTTAAAGTGCTGAATATATATCTCAATATAGTATTTAAACATTTACACTGTAAACAATTTTCATGAAATTACATCTGTAGGGACAGTGTAATTTTACACAAGAAGTTTTGTAAAATGCTCAATACAACAACATGTCGTTGTTATATAAATCACCAAGCCTGTATCTGTAAAATTACTTAAAATAGTGTGAGCTATATTACAAATGATATGAGTATTTATAACATTATTTTATTGTGTTAAAAACACTGAAGTATTGTTGAAATTACCACGCAATTGCCAGTATAAATATCTATAAACCCATAATAGCAAATTTACACATGTATTATTATATCACCTCACCCAAAAAATTGTGAATATTAACAAAACAGATGCTTCAAAATAACTCCACTAATGTCTGCATGAAATCTCCTACATATGAAATAGTTATATTATACGTGCTACGTTATTTTTCCTCGTCATCAACTATTTAAATACACGGAAAATTTGCATATTTAAACTATTTCGTCATGTTAATATTATATACCCTAACGTCTTTGTAAAATTAATTTCCGCTGTTAAATTATACGTGTTGATTAATTTCACAAAATTATATAAAAAGAAAGCGTAAAACACACCAATATGGCAAATGTAATTTCATACTTTCGGTTGGATTAACTGGTAAATACATCAACAAGTTGTGTAAAATAAAAAATATAGAACTGTTGGATGTAAAACTACACAAACATTTGTGACTTCCATTACAAATATTGTTTCTGTTTTTTCACAGTTGCATGGAATTGTGCTAAAACATAGCTGTCATTTTGAAATTATACCATAATTGCTTGTGGTAATTGAGAAAAAATATGGCAACTCACTGTAAAAATAAGTGTAAATTTGCACATACAAAAATGTGGTAACTTTACATTTTTTTGTGTAATTTGTGAAAACAACAATAGTATGTGTAATTTCACACCAATGTTTCTAGGAATCCAAAGACAATTACAAATCTGTGTTAAAAACGCAAATATGTTTAGCTTATTTTAAAGTAATAGAGCTTTGAGGAATGTGTAAAGTTTTACCTACTCTGCTGTTTATACTTCAAGCATGTATTTATTGTACTACGCGGTAGTCGTATATACACGCTATGTCACTGTCATCATACATAATATAATGTGTAATTTTACAACAAGAAACCTCTGCATAAAAGTATGTTACATCTTTTGCAAAAAGAACCATATGAAAGAATTTGAAGTGTATATTTTCACGTACAAATGTTATGTAATTTTACATTTTCTTTGCGTAATCGGCGAAAACAATTACAATATTTGTATTTTTACGTAAATGTTTTAGGAAACTAGAGAAGACTATAGTGCTTCTGTTTGAGTGAAACATTAATGTACACATTTTATTACTAGTTATGTTTATGTCACATTACAAATTATTGGAAGTGTGCGAAAAAATATGCAATTGAAACACAAAGTTCTTGAATAGTGTATGTTTTAGTACTACGCGATGGTTATTTATACACTTATGATTATGTATTTATACTAAGTTCGCAGTGTGATTTTACATGACTATATCTGTGCCTACATATATAAACATCTTGAATATAAGGCACAATATGACATATTTATAGGTGCAGTATATGCGCATAAAAGGTTTAGTAATTCAACATTTTGTATGTGTAATACATGAAAAGTGTATTCCCGCTGATGGAATATAATCTGTTTTGCTTATAAATAAATCCAGAATGAACGTAACTTCGAAGTTAATTTTTATTCAGACTTCGATTGGAAAGGACTTATTAAATTCCCTCGGTGTTAAAATTTATATGCTCATTGAGTGGCAAATTTTGTTGCCACAAACATGGTGTGTATAAGTGCAAATAATAGGTAATTGCTATTGTAATGCACGTCAAAAAAAAACCTACAAAGATACGTGAAATGACAAGTACCCAGTACTAGTGCACGTACCATGGACACTTATTATGGGCTATGGCGTTAACACTGGGACCACCGGCGTCAGCCAATTGTCTAAAATACCACTGGGAGTAAATTTGACCCCTTAAGGGGAGTCAATCTCTGCCACCTTGAATTTTTAGAATTTTCGTAAAAAACCTGCATTATAGATTTTCTATTGAATATTATGGAACGACGGGACACAGGACAACCCTTTGTACGTATAACGAAATTGGCATTGCTTCACTACACTGGCTAGTTTAACGGCTGTATTCGCCCGCAAGGGAATACCATTTATTTCTTCCCAGCTGTTACTAGTTAAAAATCACTAAAGACAGTGAAAAACTGACAACTTGATAAAGCGCTAGAAGGTATTATTTATGCTGTGTCGTGCGAAAAATTTCGTTAAACCAACTTAAATAGAAGTTATCACAAATATGGATAAATACAAGATGGCGGCGACTGATCCCCCTCAAGTTGTATGTCACTTTAGTTTTAATGATTTATATAATCTTCAAAGTGATTTTGACAATGTATATGTAAAACTGAGATGTATATTACACACTTTTTCTACGGCACTACAGAAACGAAATATTACACAAAAAATTTGAGTACTATCGTATTTCGAGCACAAACCTCCTAGAAATTACACAAAGAACCCAACTTACACTTCGCACATAGAGATGTTCGCTCGCAACACATTTACCACGCAATGATTTTCTTTACGCTGAAACTTATACATAGTTTTGCTCTCTCTGCAATTGCCGCACTTCTTTCACGGTTACCCATTAAATCATCATCCTCAGTAACCATGTGCAGCTTCGTGTTTTTTGTAGTCACACAGACTGCTCGCAGATCTTCACAAAGTCCCCAGATGAGTGTTCTCGTTTTTACCTTCTACCAATCACTTTTTGGTATACGATCCATGCATTTGTACATGTAAAATCCAGCACATTGAAGAAAACATGAACAGGCCATCGCATTGATGCCGACTTGACAGAATACCTTCTTACCATTTGGTTCGTAACATGGACACCGAACTTAGTGGAATTTTATTACCGAATTGCGTTAGGAGTTTTCTTTATATTTTTATCAGTGTTCACATTCGAATGGGGTGAGCCGAGTTGGCTCACATTCGTATCAACGTTTCCTTGATACACTGTTATTGTAGTTTTTCACGCTTCTACACACGATTTGTATGCAGCTGCTGTTTACGCTCTTCGGCAGTAGGCGACACCTTCCTTCTGTTGCGATTGATAGTAGTCGCTACTAGACTTGTTTTCTTCGCCTTCAGTAGACGAGAGTGTTCTAGAGAAGATAAGTGAAAATGTTGTCTGTATTTACATTTCTGCCACACTGCAAATATGGTTACACGAGGCGTAGAACTGTGCAAGTACCAGTAAATTGATCACTTTGCTGGTCTTCTTCCCTTCCAAGATAATGGGACCCTTTGACTAAATATTTGATGGCAACATCAGTTGGTATCCTGAATTTGATACCCAACTTATCGGGCTTATTGGCTATGTATTGTGTACATGAATATCTATGCTACGCGGGGAATAGATACTCATCCACTGTGAATACCTGGCTTGTAGCAGGCAATACTGCTTTGTACGGATCCATTTCGTACGGTATGACACCAGTACAAATTTGTCTGTATGTAGGAGTTCGCCTCGTTTATAGCATTCGTCGAAGTGGAGAAATCACATCATTTCTCAAATCTATTTCACGCCATAGTTTTCATATAGAAAAATGGTTCCCAGATACTTGACCACAATGTAGAAAGCTTTAAACCTTTTGCAGTATAAGCCCAATGAGAATAAATAATTGAAATGAAAGCTTCCAATTCTGCAAGGGTGGTACTCCATGTGCGATCTTGTAATTTTTTGTAAGCTTCAAATTCTATTCATGTCTTTATATGCAGCTAGACGTCTGGTGTCAGCAACAGTCTCCATGAACTAAGGGGATAATTATCCTTGATACGTCGCCTGCCAAAAAGAGCTGGAAAACTTCTTCCTTTTACCAAATTTTGAGAACCTCGTCTACAAGGAACATGGTTCCCGGGGTGAATGACCTCCCACTCTGTTCCATCCGCAGAAACTTCGATGTGACCAATAGGAGGTTCTGCATGTTCTCTTGGCAGAGTAACTTGAGCAGGCTGTATCGCTACTCCTCCTTGATGGAGCAACAACGGGGTCTGAAGTTGTGGCATTGCTGTAGCTAGTTTTTTTGTTTTCAATGAAATACACCTGGTTGGTCTTTCCTCGCGGCTTCTGCGGCCTTTACTACGATCTTTATAGGAGTTATTCGACTAGACATTGAGCCTATTCATATTGTAGGTCAGGTTCGTCAATCCCTTCGCTCCCACTTCCAATTGAGCACCATGCTGCACAGTAGCGTAATGCCTCCTTTATGGTGACCTTGAAGGAACAGCAGTATGTGATGGCTGCTGGACTTCAGGACCTTGTTGTATTTCAAGTTCTTCGAAATCGAAATCTGTGACCTTGTCATTGTTGTGCGGTATGTATTCATCAACACTAGACGATTCGTTATCACTAGTTTCAGTTCCTGACTTAGTTTCACACATATCCCGAAAGTACTGGAATGATTTCTACGTTGTAAGCACATGTCGAGCTTTCTTAGACTCCAGCCATAATGTTGTATAGAATCTGAGTTCTCTGAGAAAATAACTAACAATCTCCCAAATGTTAACGTACGAGAGCTAATTAGATGAGCTAAATGATATGTTATGACCTGGAACACACTGATGATGGTACAATACTATCGTTATTACAAGCTTTGAATTATCTGGAAATCAGCCCATTCAGTAACTGTAGATAGAGAGAGTCAAATAAAAGCCTTGTAACGGCAGGGACACAATTACCCTTTTTCTTCCTGGTCTTTATTATTCCATGGATCTGTCGGAAATATTCATTCTTATAACAAAATTGTTATTTTGATTGTATTCGTGAACGAATATATTATTTAATTATTAAAAACACTAGTGGCATTTATTGCAGACAATATTATCAATTTGATGGACAGATTAATTTTAAATATATTTGGCTGTTCTAGGTAGAATATAAGTTTTCACTGCGCTTTTGTGACTGTTTCAGTATTATAGTTTCATCTAAAACCAAGAAATTATGTTTAATAATTCGAGGACAGTAAAATGTTGGTAAAAGTAGAGAAAAAATATTTAATTTGAGAGAAATACCACAAGTATTATGTTACATTGAAGTAGCCTAAAGAGTCAAACCGACCCTTTGGTAGTTGAAGTGTTAATTGTGTACAATTTTTAGGTCTCTACAAATACATTAACTTAAATTTCGTAAAAATATTTATGTGTTTCATTTAAGTAATTTTGAACCATTTTCATAATTTTTACAGACTGTGATTTTACGTCACAACACCAACAAGAANGTTTAATAATTCGAGGACAGTAAAATGTTGGTAAAAGTAGAGAAAAAATATTTAATTTGAGAGAAATACCACAAGTATTATGTTACATTGAAGTAGCCTAAAGAGTCAAACCGACCCTTTGGTAGTTGAAGTGTTAATTGTGTACAATTTTTAGGTCTCTACAAATACATTAACTTAAATTTCGTAAAAATATTTATATGTTTCATTTAAGTAATTTTGAACCATTTTCATAATTTTTACAGACTGTGATTTTACGTCACAACACCAACAAGAANTGTTTCATTTAAGTAATTTTGAACCATTTTCATAATTTTTACAGACTGTGATTTTACGTCACAACACCAACAAGAATTAAAGCAATGTGCTAAAAATGTAGAAAATAATTTTCAACTCTTCAACAGCCTTAGTGGAGAGCGCTACTGACGTGGGAAGGGTAAAGGGGGAGGAGAATGAACGGCGCCGCACCCTCCCCTTCTCATACGGAGCGTCTCCTCGTGCGGCTGCAAGTGCCGGGGACGGGCGTCGGGGTGGAAACTGCAGCCGTCGGCCATCGCTGCTCAGTGCGCCGTTTGCCGACGGCGCGGAATGGGTGCTCGGTAGAAGCGGGGGGAGAGGAGGCGCAGGTCAGGAATTAGCGGCGACATGGAAACTCGAGCTGAATTAATCAGCGTCGGTCGGTCCGCTTCATCACGGCGTCATCCCGAGCGGAAGTCTCG
The DNA here is from genome assembly GCA_002778355.1 of Clitarchus hookeri. Classification (NCBI taxonomy): domain Eukaryota; kingdom Metazoa; phylum Arthropoda; class Insecta; order Phasmatodea; family Phasmatidae; genus Clitarchus; species Clitarchus hookeri. Next base: position 46,723 of record NQII01006382.1, read on the forward strand.
GCGCTGGCCGGCCCGCGTGACCGATGATGACAGATGGAGGCCCTCGCCCCCGGGGTTGATCTATAGCCGCGGAACCCTTATCTGCCCGGCCGCTCCTGCTTCTCGCACTCCCCCCAACCACCTCCCGAGCTCCAACACTTTCTGAAGACATCCCCTTTCTCCTTACGTGCTTTCAAACGGTTCTTTGATTTATCCTCTTCCTTTCTCGAAGGCTGGAACCTCCCAGCGACGATGGGAGGTTAGGAGATATTGAAATAGAAAAATAAGTTCGTCCCCCGGGCGCGTTTATTATTATTTTTTTGGGAATCTGTTCTCCCATGACGGCGCGTTTAGCGCGGTAACCTTATTTCCGACTTGATCTCGACTTGCGAGGTCCCCTTACTGGAAGTCTGTCGTTGTGATGCACTACAACTCGAAATATCAAGGTGTTTACGAAACACACCGTGCACGACTGTAAATCAGACTGCATCGTAGTGAAACCCATATATATTTAAACCTGGTCAAAAGTGTAACTTCCCACCGTTGCCGGAGTTCATGAACATGCAACGACTGGATTTACCTTACAAAAGGACTACGGAAGGTAACCCAATATTCTTTAAACGCGCAAATGTTTATCGTTTAGGCTTGCGTGGGTTTGAAAACAATCTAGGTAGTGCGGATGCAGATCTTTTTGAGCTCGTGTACGATCTGTGACCATATAACTTGTTAGTTGAATGATCACAGATCACGCTAATTTGAGAATTAATTTCTTTATAAGTTACCCCACAATTATTAGTAAATGTGTGATACTCGTTCACTATATCTAAGTGTATAAAAATACGTATTCACAGTAGTTCCCGAACGTGAAAAAAAATGTGTGTGTTTTTTTAAAGAATCGTGTTTTTAGCATATTTTCCGGAGGAAAAACAGGCTTATGCAATCACATGGTTGTCTGTAACGTATCTCCTCCTTAATATCTTTTAAACCCGACTACCAAATTCAGCCAAACTTGGTTAACATATACTATTTAGTAATGTCACTGGACGTTTATAGTTTTCAATAACGCTGGGTACTTATTTTCAAAATGGCGGCATTTTTTGTAATTTTGGTTATAGTGCTATATCTCCGGAACCAATTATCCAATTCAAACTAAATTTCANAATGGCGGCATTTTTTGTAATTTTGGTTATAGTGCTATATCTCCGGAACCAATTATCCAATTCAAACTAAATTTCGTATGTTTACAATGCATTATATAAGCATTGTATTTAGGAAGCGATAATGACATTAACCCGCTATTTGGAAGATAGCGCAATTTAAATAATAGAGCTTTTCCATTATATTTCAGAAACCATCTAACCGATTTAAAGGGAATTTAGTACGTTTACAGTGCATTATGTACGCATTGATTAGTGATAATGTTATTAACCGGCTATTTTGAAAGATAGTTCGACATGAAAAATGATTTTTTTATATAATTCCTCAGTAACTACAAAACCGATTCGGTACAAATATAACGTTAGCAATACTATTGTAGGCCATGCTCATATATGCCATTTAAATGAATAATGAACTTATTTTCAAAATGGTGGCTACATAAATATTTTAGATTTATTTGCAATATCTTCCATACTCATGGTCCAATTTCAACCAATGTTTCTATACTAAATTATTTTTCACATGCATCAAATGTGTCAATACATTGCCTTTTTTGTACTTCATTCTGTAAGATAGCACCTCATTAAAATTANTTTCACATGCATCAAATGTGTCAATACATTGCCTTTTTTGTACTTCATTCTGTAAGATAGCACCTCATTAAAATTAAGTTTTAATGTTATATAACGGGAAACAATAAACTTATTCCTAGCAAATATATTATTCAAGTAACACTATGGTAGGTCATGTCAACTCACATGCTTTAAGGGGTTGGACTATCATTTTCAAAATGGTGGCAGTATAAACCATTTAGAATACTATGCTATATCTACGAAACCATGAAACAAATTTCAACTTAACTTTGTAAGTTGGCAGTAGTGATTACAATCATATAATTTTTCTACCCAAAGCCTATTTGTCCACCATTTTTAAAGATAGTGCCATACGAATAAGTAAAGGATTGTCATATCTCGTGAAACAATTAACGAATTCCTTCCAAATTTGGTAGAGAAGTAATCCTGTGGTAGTCCATACCAATTGATTGGTTGTGTTTTAAGATGATCAAGTGCTTATTTTCAAAATAGCACCCATATAAACCTTTTAGCATAGAATGCTTTATCTACGAAACAATGTTACCAATTTCGACCTTATTTTGTATGCCGAGAGTATCTATGCAAGCATCAAATGAGCGAATACATAAACTCATTTGTCCGCCATTTGAGAAGATATCACTACATGAAAATTAAGTTTTCCGTGTTGAATCTTGGGAAAGTATTACCTGATACCCAGCAAATTCTGGCGACAAGTTATGCTTCTGTTGTCCGTCATTAGACGTCAAGGAGGTAGTCACGTGTTTTCAAAATCACAGCAATGTAAACATTTTAAGTCAGTATGCCACATATTCCAAATAATTTAAACAGACTTAATACGTGACAGTATCTATGACAAACATAGAATTTGCCCAAAAATCTCTGTTTTGTCCTCCAAATATCCGTTTTGACCACATAAGGAAATGGAGCATTTTTGTCATATGTCCGGGACCAATCAATCAATTCCCACTGAAAGTTTTACACTAGTATTACTACAGTAGCCCATGTTTAAAGTGTTCCTGGCTTTATTTACCGTATGGCTACAATATAAATAATTTAAATTTTTTAATCACATCTATTAAATAATTTGTTATATTTCAGTTTACATTAGAAGCATCATAAATGCCTTTATAGGACCCGTTTTAGGATGTTTTGTAAGATAGCGATAAATAAGAAACTAAAGTTTTTATGCCATATCTCTGGAACCAGTCAGCCTATTTCCACCAAATTCTACACACAAGTAGCGTTACGGTAGGCCATGAAAACTGACATGATTTAAGTGACTCACATGCTTGTTTTCAAAATGATGTCCCTGTAAATATGTGGAGTTCATAACACTAGTCCACTAAAACTTTAGACTGATTACTATCGAAGTTCATGTTTAGAATCCTACCTCTGTGTAGTTTTTGGTTGTATGGCAGCTTACGGTACGAGGCGTGTATTCGAATACAAAGTAAGACATGTGTGTAACTGTCATTGTCTCACTAGTATCATTTTTTTCCGGTTTCATCTCTAATTACGTCGCTATCAACGAGACGTCAAGACCCACCTACTATCTACCTTTTCAAAAACTTCATAAAAATTGTTTGCATTCGTGTAGAAAAAAGAAGGCTCATTAGTTATAACTAAAACTTCTTGTTTCCATTTACATGAGAAAGAGATTCATTAACGCAGGAAATTCCAATTTGTGCGCGGCAGAAGACTGCGAATAGGTTGGCAGCATTCTGCGGATGTCACGGACAAAGACAGCAACAATATAGTAGCGATAGTTTATTCATCCACCCTGCTTCTATGGCTTGTATCACGTTTCTCCCGTATGTTATACACTTTTGGTTACTATTATATAAGTTATGAAGTCCCTACGTAATGAACGTTTCTTCTCACAAATGTCAAGCGCGACAATGTAAATAAATCGAAGATTTTTAATAAGATTGTACCAGTTTTTCTAAGGAATCAAATTCACGAATTATCAGATCTGAATTCTTTGAAAACATTACCAAATAAGTCCAAAAAACAGCTATTTAAATTAAAAATTCTGAACACAAAATGAACAATTCTTTATTAAAGTTATTAACTGAAATATTTTCTATTGATTGGTTACCATAAACTTTTCCCGCATGAAATATTTTACACGCCATTGCACTGTAGGCGAAATGAACCATTGTCTTGAAACCTCTTAGCTGTTCAAATGCTAAAAACTTTTTTCTCCATATTTACCTAATTGTATGCTTTCGTGACATTATATAGATAATAACTTGACAAAAATAATAAAATATTTGAAAAATAATGTTAATATAAGAATTTAAACTTAAAATCTTGATTCGTACAAATTTCAGTATGTTATTTGAACGCAACGATTAGTTTCAGATAAGTGTCTACTGAAGTCAGAGGAATAGGATGTAGCAATTTCTTTTAAATCCGAAATTTGTTACGCCTTTTGTAACGGTTTATATTTAGGACATTCTGAAATTTACATTTAAATTCAAAAAGTTAAAATTAAAATACAGACGAACTGCATAACAAATTTCGAAAAAAAAAAAAAAAATGGTTGACACAACTTTTATAGTCTAAAAATTAATATTTTATCATATTTATCCTGGCGTATTAGTTTTCTACCATTTCGAGTATTGTAAAAAAATAATGTTATTTTAAAATTCCCACAACTAGTTTGATTTGTTTTTGAAAAGTAATTTTCTTTCATTGTCATTCTTTTCTCAGAATATTTCATATCACGATGAAATAGGGATGCAATGCGCTATAAACGTAGAAAATAATTTTTACCCCTTGAATGCGCTNATATTTCATATCACGATGAAATAGGGATGCAATGCGCTATAAACGTAGAAAATAATTTTTACCCCTTGAATGCGCTCTAAACGTAGAAAATAATTTTTACCCCTTGAATGCGCTTTAGGACGTTATGCATTATCTGACAAGAATCATTAAAGCNTAAACGTAGAAAATAATTTTTACCCCTTGAATGCGCTTTAGGACGTTATGCATTATCTGACAAGAATCATTAAAGCAGTAGAGAGGACAACAAGTTAAATTATATCATTTTTAATAGCATGTACGGGAATGCAGCCGGTTGCAATAATACAATCAAGAGTTTTGGTTGCATATGGTGCAGGCGGTTGAGCATTAATGCAGGTCCTTTCTTCAGCAGCCCTCTTTATACGCACGTATAACCTGCGCCCTATCACTCGACGGCATGAAGAGCTGGGAATTAAAATCAGTAGTGGTGTATAAGCCCTTTCTTGCATTGCTACACGTCACGCTTGCCGCCTCTTTCCCTGAAATATGTCGTGTCCTAGGATTGGGTGAAAGACCCCGAAGGCAAAATGTACTCTATAAATCGCAAGTGTAGCACTGAATTTATAATCATACTTAGAGACACGGAAATTTTGCGTATTCATTCGGCAACAAGCTAGATTACACGGTACTTTGTGTACTTGGGAATTATTTGGTAGTTTGTTGGCAGTTTAACCGCAGACCGGATAGCTCAGGATTTGGTCCTTCCTTCTCCTACAAGTTCGTTGTTGGTTGAAAAACGTCTGAGGCGTATCAAACAAACGATGGTCCAATAGAAGCAGACAGTCAAATGTATATTTGGTTGAAGTTTAACTGGTCCTCAAATCAATTCGCGAAATTTCCGGGTGTCTAATCATATTTTATTATGCGTTAGTGACTACCAGGGGTGATCCAATACGTGAACGGTAATATTGAAATATTAGATAGGGAGAATGGGGTAGATAGGTTGTTTTCAATAAGTCAGTTATGTACTGGGAGCAGAGAGACGGGTCGATACACCGAGTGGATTTTTAGTACTCTACGAATTTTTTTGTACTGGTTGTTTAAAATGTAGCATAACGTGTGCTGCTCAAAGATGATTGCGTTTTTACAGGCCATACGCAATGAATTTTCCACATACCCTAGAGGACTCGGTTTATAATTGAAGTATTCCTATTTCCATTCCATTTTCTCTCCTTGAGTACTGCTTATTAATTATAATTCACTTCACACATATAGTGTATATACTAGCCTCAACTGTTTCATGTGTTATGTTGTCCAATTCTGTTTCGTATTTTATTGTGATGTTCAAAGTTATGTGATCTTCTGTGAGAATGGAGCATTCCCTACGGAACTACGTGTGTCATATACTTGCATTACATCATCTTTTATAGTTTTGTTTTTACACGCGAGTGTGCTTCGGGTAACATTTCGTCATTTAAATGTATGTTGTATTACGTTTAATGAAATAATTATGTTTATAATGTTACTCCAAGTACGGTTATCTTATCGTCATTCTACAAGAAGATTGTGAAGTTGTAGTTGTCGGAGAGTGTGTAAGCGGGACGGTCGGTGTTATCTAGTGACAGGGTCGCCTTGCAGATCCCAACACGGCATTGTTACAGCCGCGGCGACCACAACAGGTGGACGAGTCGGTAGGCGTGTTCTTGAGCCTCGCACGTGTGCTCACGCGATGACGTCACGCGTTTCCGACAGGGCACGGAAACTCGGAGGTCATGATGGCAGCGCCAGTGGCGAGCCAGGATCATGGATTACCCGATAATCCTCTTTACATATAATGCCTTGATCAAACGAGAGGCTATTCTCCCCTTCCCTTCTCCGCCCCTGTGCACCACCTCCTCACATAAAACTGCGCGCGGCGAAGCGGCATGGGAACAGTAATAAATACCGGACATAAATATAAATCTGCACACTTTTTTTTATTGTGCGATGCGGGAAAGGGCACATAGAGAGTGAAACTGACGAGCTAATCCCCGCTGAAAGAAGTGTGCTTTGTAACGCTTTAAATTACTTACCGTCGCAGGGAACCTGTTTTCCTCTCGCACATCTGGAACCTCCATACCTCAACGCTAAGCACAGGAGAATTTCAGTAATGTCCTCCGTATATCGTGTTTGCGATGTTTGTTCGTTGGATAATGTTTCAGCGCATAGCAGGTTTTATCCGCTCGCGGACTTTACTGGATTCCGCACTTGTTTACGTGATTGTAGATTCCTGAATTAGAGTGGTGCAGAGTGTGGCTGTTAAATTATGTTCCATTTGCAGATGTACACTATATGTGGTCATTTTTGAAGCATAGAATAACCTAAACTGCGTTTGTGATGTGTTTCTATCTTTACTCATCGCCGCCTTCATTTTAATTGCAATAGTTGATCCTACGTTATCGAATCGGGCTATNATGTGTTTCTATCTTTACTCATCGCCGCCTTCATTTTAATTGCAATAGTTGATCCTACGTTATCGAATCGGGCTACGTTATTTATTTTTGTAAAAGCGTTTGGAGGGTTGACTGTAATATCACAGTGTGGATCTGCCAGTAACCTGGCGATTACCTTCTGCTTTTTTGCATGGGAAAGGGGTCATAGGAAGTTGGCCAAAAGTTATATAATTGTGTAAAACTTTAAAATATAGAGAATTATACTTCATGTCGTTAACCAGGTAACACTCTATCATAGTCGTGTCTATAATGAAATCGATATAATTTGTCCTTTGGCTAGTTTGAGTAANTGATGTTATTTGTCCTTTGGCTAGTTTGAGTAAGATTCAGTTCATATTTTCTTGGAGCTTCTCATTCTCTCAAAACAGTTCGCAGTGAGACGGGAGTATGTTACAAATATACAAAATTAAGGGCTCCGACCAGCTGGCGCATGAATAGTGTTTCAGAGGTTTGGTAATATACACATGGTAAAAACGTCTGGACTTTTTGTAGTGGGGTATAAACCCTTTCAAGTCGTGTTCGTGCCCAAAGATCAGTTTTAAGTTCTGATTTCAACACCAAGGATTATTTTCTTTTGCGTGAAAATGGTTAAATTGTGTGTTTTCACAATCAGTTTCAGCTGCTAATTTTTGTACATAGAACAGCATATTAGACGCTCTTTTAGAAGTTTCGTGGAAAAGCGTTTGTTCCAAACACGCTGCAACGCAGTTAAACCTCCAAGTAGGAGCCTCGAAGAACGCTTGGCCAAGGAAACGGAGAAAAAAAAAATTTCCTTTGTTCATCATTAGCTACAGCGTTGTCCAGTGCGTATTTCCATAGAATATTAAATCAGGTATGCATATTTCAAGTGGCGTACTCAATTAATGGATGATATCGTATAGTATGTTAATGTCCTTGGTAACGTTATTTGCATACATTCCACAAAGATTATCTCTCAGCGTTTCGTCTTAACGCTAAATTTCTGTTGAATTACTACGCATAGAGTATAAACAAAATGTCTTCATATCTGTTCGCTACCCAGTGCATCTCAAAGTAAACGTGCGAATCCATCCTCTCAGTCTGTACGTCCAGCGAAAAATACATGCTAAAAACGTTTAATACGAAGCTAGTTTACTCTGTGAACTTTGCACAACAGTACAGAGTTTTCACTAAATTAAGTTGATTAAAGTGAGAAACTCCTTTTCTCGTTGAAATCATATATAAATTCTTACCCTTTTAGTTCACAACGTTCACGATCATGGCAACGTTAAACATGAAGGATACTTACGGCCAATATTATGCACAGTAAATAATCAGAGCTCAGTGTCTTGAAAATCCTTCCTGTATTACCTTAATTGTATATATGAACATTTCGGTATTCCTCGTTTATGAATGATTAATACGATCATCACCNCTTCCTGTATTACCTTAATTGTATATATGAACATTTCGGTATTCCTCGTTTATGAATGATTAATACGATCATCACCGTACATGAAGCACGTTGTTCGCTGGTGGAAAGGCGTACCTTTAGCACAAGAATAAAACAAAGAAAAGTATTACGACCTACATGAAATTCAAACCTGTGTTCACAAATCACTGCGTGACCGAAAGCGTTTAACAGCAGTTTAAAACTTGTCTATCGGCTACGATATGTAATTAAGCATACTGCAGCAAACATCAATATTCTCCAATGAAAGGAGTGTTAATTCGAATCTACAGTTTTCTGAATTAATCAACTCCTACGTAACAAGGAATTTAATTGTTTTGAATGCTGCAAATCGGAGAAATAAATGGCGTGCGCTGTACTTGGGGTTGCTAATTCTCCCTTCGCTACCAGAAACAATGAGACTCTTCCACCGTACTAGATAATATTTAAAACAACCAGTAATGAGTCTAACAACTCGGTTTCAACCATTAAAAAAAATGTTTATCTAGAGTGTCTGATGGCGATTTCCTTCCCATTACGGAGAACACAATTAATACGATATCTTTGCAAGTTTTACAAATGTTTGTACACTAGGTTGGAATATTTAATCCATTTTAGTGTGTCCTTGTGAGGTATTGAGTATTTACAAAGCAAGTGCCTATTTATATTCCTGTAACATTATGATAATTCCCGTAAATTATAAGATAAGTTATTATTTTTCACATATTTGCAAATAACTGCTGTTGAGTGTGAAAACTCCGTAAAACACAGTCAGTATCAGACTTAAGTAAAATGGTTGGTGCATTATCTTCAGCACTGCCATAGTAAGCAAGACAACCAAGCACGTTTTAACAAAAATGGACTTTGCAAAAAGTATCAGCTCGAAAGTAATATCTTGCGGGGAAATTATTCCGGGTACTTTATTTAATAGATTAATTAATTAAATTGCGTATACCAGGGTTGGAGGTGGAATGAACTTATTTCGCAAAATTAATCATTTCTAAACAAAAGCCCATTTTTTACACCATATCACCACTATACTCACACCATACACATTACATTTATTTTATAAAATAGTTTCACTTCTGTAAATGGCGCGGTGAAATATTTCATTACCTATTGAGGTTCGAATTGGCTAACGTTTTATGGAAATAACGACGTGGTCAGGTTTTGTATAACGATAAAGTTAGTTTGATATTTTATGTGTTTGATTTTAGGACTATAGCTGTATACAACTTTACCAAACACAAAATCACCGAGTCACCTTAAAAACTGTTTTTCTTACCGGACGACCAAGCGCGAGCTTAATGAACTTGTTCTAATAGGACACAATTAAATTCCGGTTCATTACGTTTGTAATCATTATTACTATTTAAAGTTATTAATTTTCATTGTAAAGTTATTTCGTAATGGCCACAAAGCGATTTTAATCCGTGAATAAAATTAAATTCCGGGCGACTTAAGAATGCTTATTAAAAAAAAAAAGGTTTGTTTTAATCATTGTATCTCGGTAAGTCTGTGTCCCACTTTGCTATGGTGCTTGGGTTATGAATGCTAAGGAAAAGAACGTCGGCAGTGCCTTAAACAAAAAACAGTAAATCTCAAATTATCAAACGAGTTGATCTTTTTGAATGCGGCCTCATTCGCGTGTATTAGTTGTAATCTGACGTCTATTTTCGGCAGTCTGAACAGCGCGCCTTGTGATGCTCCCGTAAAGAATAAAGGCATGGACCCGGGAGGGGGGTGGGACCTCTGTCGCAGGGGCAAAATGTCCCTGGCACAATCAGAACTTCGTTTTCGCAGGTTGTCGGGGCGTGAAAATAATATCCTGGACCAAATGGATGCTACAAGAATGCCCTGTCGCACATTCTCCCCCCTCCTCCAACCTTCACACTCTGCTTTTGGCCCTCTTTTCTTCGCGCACAAGTCGCGGACAATGTGGGGAAGAAAATAAGGGCGAAAAGTACAGCGGGGGACGTGCTCAGAGAAGAGGAGAAGGGAGTTAAAAAAAAAAAAAAANNNAAAAAAAAAAAAAAGAGGCGAGTGTGAAATGTCCTGGTCGCGCTCCGCCCTGTAATGGCTTTTGTCCGCGCGGATAGGACTTTGTTTCGACGAGTGATGAATAAAAAAGAAGGGCAAAGGAGTGGTGGGGCGGGTCAAATGAAAAATGCCCCTGATTTGGGAGGAATTACAGAATTCGCGGGTTGAGGCGAGAAGCCAAAAAAAAAAAAGTGTTTTAGGAGAAGGAGGGACCGGGGATGTTTATGGCGAGTAGGAAATTGTGGGCGGGTTAGCGCCGGCTCCCGCATAAAGGTATATTAAAAAATAACCATCTTATTACGCAGCGCGAATAAAGTCTTCCCAGCCTTGATCCCGCCGTGAAGCCGAGCCCGGAATGGTTTCATAACAGTGTCTGTGAAATGAGGAGAGAATGGAGAAACACCGCAATGCAAGGTTGGGGGAAACTGGAGATCCCCGAGAAAACCCTCCGACCAGTGGCATCGTCCGGCACGATTCCCACATGCAAAAGTCTGGGAGTGACCTGGCCGCGGTTTCTTCACACTTTTGGAATCAAACCTTTGCAAAATCACCTCATGTATGACGTTGTTGTTTGTTTACTAAATACGCTGGGTATCACAATCGTTTTACACCCGTGTTAAGCTATTTATACGTTTTTTTTGGTTAAACTGAACTTTTACTTATATTTCATATATAAATTAACATTTATACTCAATATAAATGAAAACAGGGAAAATAGGTGTGTTGGTAATGCCTAGTAAGAAATAGTTCTCATGCAAAATATTATTTCAGTGAGTGTGCAAGAATGCGGTGCGTTTTCATTTTGGTGTAATTTTCTAGACTTAGTATAATTTTTTTTTGCATTCGGCGAGGGAATATCCTGAAAGTAGAACTTTAGCAGGGCTTCAGAAAATTTGGAAGTAACCTTCAATGGAGTATAGCTTTGCTGCGAACTTCGCACGTGAAGGAGGATTCGTTTCCGTGAGAAGTTTTGGACAGAAGCAAACACTCTTTTATGCCGTTCACGATAAAATTAGCGCTTTTGAAACAAACATTTTAAAAAACCTTGGTATCTTCGCACTTTTTTTAATCAAACTGTGACTGACCCACATAAGAAGTGTTTGTTTGTTTCATGTTTATGACATGTAATACAAGAGATTAGTACTTCTGTTATCATAAATGTTTCATTTTTTGGTTAAATTAAAGTTTTAGTTATTTTTTATCTATAAATATTTATAGTTAGTTAGAGAGGAAATGGGTGTGTTTATAATGCATAGAAAGAACAAGTTCTCATAAAAAAATATTATTTAATTGAGTGCGCACGAATACGGTGCGTCGTACCTTTGGTGTAACATTCTAGACGTACGCAGCAGGCAAGCCACTATACAATCTCCCGCACAAGCTTCCACGAGACCTGTTACCCGAGCCTGCATGCAAGCAGTTTGGAATAACCTGTTGCCGCACAAGCACAAATAATTGTTGCCGCACAAGCAAAGAAGAGTGCATTTTTATAAACTAATGTTGAGAATTGCAACACCCAGAAAGAATGGTCCTAATGAATCTATATTCGGAGGATGCGTAGAACAGTGTACTAGCAATAAGTGTTTACGATGGCAGAGAGATGGTGTGCACGTAGGCCCAGCAGTGCCCTCTCGTGTGTGACCGGAAAGGTCCGTGTTACGCCATGATCAGTCAGTGAAGAGTCATCAAACGAAGCGAAAGTAAGTGCCAGTATGCCTCGTCGACTTCAAAGGGCACCATATTAGCATGTGAGTGAGTTAAAAAGGGACTGGATCATCGGTCTCTGGGAAACGGGTTAGTCATACCGTGGAATTTAGGCTCGTGCAGGTCATGCTGCTACGAGAGTGATGGCTGTGAGGAACCAGTAGGTATAAGAGGGTCAAACGCAGCGACAAGGGTGTACTGGACCACGCAATGTGACCATAGCACGAGATGACCACCATTTTATCCGCACTGCCGTAATGGACCGTACAGCCTCGTCTACAGTGTTGGCTGGACACTGGAGCACTGCAACGGGTGTGGACCTGTCTGCGTCGTCAGTTCGACGCCGTCTGCTGTGGGCTGTACTGGTGGCACGCATGCCATTGCGTTAGCTTCTATTGTCCAGAAACCACAAACGCCTTAGACTGCAACGGGCACGTGAACGCTATCGCTGGCATGCTGAGTGACACAAATATAGTATTTTCGGACGAGTCCCGCTTCCACCTGTCCTGCAGTGATGGCGACATACATGTTTGACTCTACCATGGTGACGGCAATCTGGCAGCCTGCGTTGAGGAGCGGCATAGCGGACAAATGCTAAGTGTGATGGTTTGAAAAGCCATTGGATACAACGTGCGATCTTTACTCCTAAGTATTGAGATTAATTTGAACAGCAACCGCTACATCAGGGTGGTTTCAGAGCACGTGTTTTTATTTACTATTTATTCG